>BJBW01009665.1:78823-133517 GCA_004320125.1 Scolopax mira | reverse complement strand
CCAGCAGGAGTAGGGAAGTCATCGTGCCTCTGTACTCGGCACCAGTGTCCAGTTTTGGGCCCGTCACTACAGGAAAGACATTGAAGTGCTGGACCGTGTCCAGAGGAGAGCCACCAAGCTGGTGAGGGGTCTGGAGAAAAATCCTTATGAGGAGAGGCTGAGGGAACTGGACATGTTTGGAAAAGAAGAGGCTGAGGGGAGACCTCATTGCCCTCTACAACTACCTGAAAAGAAACTGTAGAGAGGTGGATGTTGGCCTCTTCTCCCAAGGGAATAATGACAGGAGCAGAGGAAATGGTATGAAGCTGCGGTAAGGGAGATTTAGATTAGATATGAGGAAGAATTACTTTAATGAGAGAATGGTCAGGCACTGGAACAGCCTGCCCAGGGAGGTGGTGAAGTCACCGTCCCTGGAGGTATTTAAGAAACGTGTAGCCATGGCTCTTCAGGGCATGCTGTAGTGCCCAAAATTATTGGTCTGTGGTGGGGTGTGAGTGTGGGGTTTAGTTGGTGGGTGCTTTTTTTTGTGTGTGGGTTTTATGGGTTTGTTGGGGTTTTTTAGGTGTTTTTGTTTGTTTGTTTATTTGGTTTTTTTTATTGTGGTTGGACTCGATGATCTCAAAGGTCCCTTCCAACCATTAAGATTCTGTGATTCTGTGATTCTGTTATATTTAGGGTACACAAGCTGAGCAACCTGAAGTTTCACCAGCTGCAGGCAATTGCCTCTGGAAGTTAATGGCTCAGAGAGAGATATGCCAGGAAGGGGAAATGCGTTCAACCTTTATCAGAATTAAAACCTTCAACTGATGCAATTTAAATAGTCCTTGTTTCCCAAGCTCTGGCCCAAATTGGTAGGTTTGAACTGCTTCCACATGTAATGTAGGATTGAGACTTACAATAGAAGAGGGATGTTTCTGAAGAAAAATTATATTCAGGCTGTTTTGGAATTTACTTCCAAAATTAGAAAGTAGAAATTTCTATTTTCATTTTTAAAAATCACAGTTCTTAAGATTAAAACAGTGGATTCTGACTTTGCAAATTGTTCTGGGGAGGATGTAGAATGCCAGGAAACAGACCTGCAGCACTGTGAGTCTGGAGAGCCTTGGAGGCTGCCAGCCACAGAGCAAGGCAAAGCTCTCAAGGTCCCGTGTTCAGACCTTTTACAGCAGAGCTTCCTGGCCTTGACAGCTGCTGCTGACCTGATGTTTCTAGGCTTCCTTATTCTGAAAATACAGGCCACTACTTATATTTAATTTTTTAAAATAAATAAATAAATTTAAATTTCAGAGACAAGAATTTTGTAGGGGTTTATGAACTGAGAAAAAAATAATGTCTGTTTCTCAATCTACCTTTAGTTTTAATTAGCACTAAAAGGAATAATCCTGTCCTATTTCAATTAAAATTTGAGTAGTACTTGAATTTTACTCCTACTGCAATCATTGTCACAGGCCTGTCTGAGAATGTTATTTGATTTTGTGCTATGCTTTCTGGGCAAAAAACAAAAGTATATGCTTTGCTGGTATTTGGAGAAAGGGACAAAGATGTATTTTTATTAAAATGGAATGAGAAGCAAAGTCTGCTTACAAAAATGTGTGCAAGACACGCTCACAGAAACTTTTAGGCATGATTCATAAAACACAACTGAAACCTTTATGATATGAATACAAGGAACCTGGGAGAAAAATGGATGAAGAGCTGCTAGTCCAGGATATGAAACCAGAGATGGCAGATGTAACAAACAGCTACTGTAATTGAAGCATCAGTGTAGGATTTAGAGAACTGACAAACATAGGGGTGAAGGTGCCAAAGTGAACACTAATGATGACATACACTGTGAACAAGAACTAATACAAATAAATCTAATTGAGTCAAAAAATCAGTCTCTGATGAAGAATGGTGGTGCAAGTTTATTGGGATAATATTGGATATATCTGTGGATCCTTTAGACTAGTTTTGGATAGAAACAAAGATTGTGGTAATTTTAGTTGAGAGAAATACTACTGTAAGTGTATGTCATTGTGGGAGACTTGAAACATTGGATATCAAATTTATTAATAACATGGGGCTAGTTAGTCCTGGGTAGCCTAGCTCTCACCTGACAATCAACTGAACCTGAGAGGCAAAGGTCTTTTATTCTTTATTTGGGCAAATAGTAAAAGCCATCATCAAACATTTGGCTATTAAAAAAGAACAAGCTTTCATAAATTGCTTTACTTTAAATGAAAGGACAAATAAAGGCAGATCTGCCTTGTGGGCTCTTAATTTCAGAGAGGTTAGCTAAGAAACACTGTGAGCTAGCTGGTGAGGTCTAAAAAGGTAAAGAAACTATGTAGGAAACCTGAAATGTTTGTAAGACAAAAAATGCAAACAATATGAATTGTTCACATTACAAGTACTTTGAAAAATAAATGTAAAGGAAGTGATATTAAGATGTGATCCAGTGAATAAATAGCTAAAAAAAAGGTTATCTTCTTACTCAGAAGAGTGTGGGAAGACTATCTACAAAAACCTTAAAATTCAGAAATTATAGGATAAAGCAAGAAATATCAAAATGTACGAGCTAATTTAGTGGATTAATACATATCATAGGAAGTTCTCTAGCCCCATAAATGAAAAGGAAATAAAAACAGGCACTAGAATTGCACTGACACAAGATGGAAAATAAAAATAAAATAAAATACATATTAAAAAACTAAACAAACCAAAGTAATAAAATAAAAGACAAAGAAAATAATAAAATAAAAGTCTATATAGCTTCTTCAGCTAGTATTTTCCCTCAGTTTTCAGTAAGAGTTTTGATTCTGAAGACCAGTAAAAATGGGGAAATGGGAATGAAAAGGATCACAGTCCAGGTAGTCTCAAAAAAAATCATTAAGTTCAGTATCCAGTTTAATTGGAACAGAGTAATCCACCGTGCAGAGTTCTAAAACTGAGATAAAACAAACATTTTTATTCAAAAAGGTTCTAAGGGATGATGTATACACAGTTCTCCAGGCATCAAAGCTCTTTCTGAAATAACGCAACACTTAGACTTATGTCCCTGCTTCGTATGAGCAAATTTGATTGTAAGAGTTTATTAGAAGGGATTTCCTGATCACTGATTTATGAGGTATTTCAGCTTGGTGATAAAGGATAGTCCCACCTCTTCGTTTCCTCCTTGAGTAAGTAAGTGGGTTTGGAATTAATTGAGTTCCCATTTTGACATACTTAGTGCAATTTGCTCAGTGGCAAATATTTTGAACAATAGTAATTGTAAGTGTTAAAAAATCTAGCTCTAAATGTTTTCCACTGTCACTTGACAATGTCTATGTAGTTATAACCATGTTTTGAAATTCATGTCATACTTCCAAAAATTGGGATTAATATTGGAAATTTCTGTAAATCCTTTAGATTGGATGAGATGTACTTATAAAATTCAAGGGTAAATTTACAAATATGTAATATTTATATGGCAATGGGCATTTGAAGGCACAGGTTGATTGCTGTTAAATGATACAATGAAATTCAGTTTGAAAGCTTTGAGTCCTATATCAAAGATCCTGCAGCTATAAGTCACAAAGTACTGTTGCATTATAAAATCAACTGGTACTTCAGGTGTCTTCCAAAAATATTGCTTAATTAATTTGTTACCTGTAAGTTTATCAAAATAATCTGTCTCTTCACAACAAAAGGCCAGTATACCTTCTGGGCTGATTTAACAGCAAGATCCTGTGCCTGTGTCTGGTCTAGAATCCATCAACAGATCAAGAGAGGTGATTCTAGCCCTCTACTCTGCTCTGGTGAGACCCCACCTGAAGTACTGTGTCCAGCTCTGGAGTCCTCAGCACAGGAAGGATATGGACTTGTTGGAACTGGTCCGGAGTCTGGACACAAAGATGATCAGAGGGATGGAGCACCAGAAGAAGACAGGCTGAGAGAGTTAGAGTTATTCAGCCTGTTGAAGAGAAGGCTCCAGGAAGACCTTAGAGTGGCCTTCCAGTACGTAAAGGGAGGGCCTACTAGAGAGATTGGATTGGATTGGGAAGGATTGGAGCGATATGAGAGAGTGGAGCGATAGGACAACAGGTAACAATTTTAAACTGAAAGAGGGGAGAATAAGATTAGATATTGGGAAGAAATTCTTTACTATGAGGGTGATGAGACACTGGAAGAGGTCGCCCAGAGAAGCTGTGGAAGCCTCATCCCTGGAGATGTCCATGGTCAGGCTGGATTGGTCTTTGAGCAACCTACTATAGTAGGAGGTGTCTCTGCCCACGGCAGGGGGATTGGAAATAGATAATCGCTAAGGTCCTTTCCAACCTGAATCATTCTATGATTCTAATGATTCTATCTATATTTCTAGGAATTGGACTGCAAACACACAGAATGCCGAAAAGATACATACACAATACCCAGAACGAGATATGATGTCAGCCAACAGAAAAAAGTTTTTTAAAAAACAAAAATGTGGAAAAATCTTGAGAGTTATATATATGATTGTCAACTCTAAGACAGTACAGCCAAGCCTCACTCTTTTGTTTTATCACATTCAGGATACAGAGATACCCCAGTAGATCTTTTGATTCTTATTAGCTCTTTCCCGCAATTCACAGCCAAGGAACACTTGATGGGGTAAGAAGTGCAGGCTGTTGAATATCCAAACAAATTCATGACACTGGATAACAAAGTTGCCACAGTTATTAATTTCCAGTATTGTACTTATGGTTGAATTGGAACAGCAGTTCAAACAGTGACTGTCAATTCAAATAGATAATTTTATAGCTCTGTACTTTTTGGAAAGTGAGCGAAATCAGAATTGACATAATGAAATCCTCATTGGAATTTTAGTTTCAAATCAAGGTTTATTTCTGTCAGATTTAAGAGAACATCTGGCACCTCAAATAGTTCAAGGAACACTCATTGCAGAAAATAAAATGCTTTGCTACCTCAACTTAAAAAAATTGATATATTTGGTTTTCTGTTTTCTAATATTTCAGTTTGTGTTATGTCTGGAACCAAAGGGAGATGAATCAATAGTATCGAATCTTCTCTCTGTGGGAACCCAGAGAGAACATACTGTACCAGATGTTATTGTGAATCAACTGCAGAAGCAGAGCAAATGCCTATTTTGTCAAAATTCACTGGAGCAGAAGCTTTCAGCATTTTATTTAATCTAGCAGGATTTACCAAGACGTGCTTCTGCAAGAACTACTTGTGAATAGCACAAGTTGTTCATTTTAGTATTCTTCAGCCAAGTTAGTATTAACATACATCTGATGGTTTAATGTGTAGAAGCATTTCTATCACCAGAAAAGATGGCTTCACAAATATATTAGTGGCAATAATACATATATATAAGCTTTTAAATTCTAAACGCATTGCCATTCTATCAATTGCAGTGAAATGCTTTTAAGCATTCAGCTTTTATTTCCAGTTGGACTCCAGTCTCCCTGATTGAGGCAAGAGCTTCCACTTTAAGTCAAAGAATTAGCTATGTTCTGAACTCTCTTTTCATACCTGAAATCAAGTATTTAGTCTAAAAGAAAACAGGTGTCTAGGAAAGTAGAGAAAATAGCTGCTACAAGCCTGAAAAAACATATCACTTCCACCAAATATCTCTTCAGTTGATATCACCAGATCCCTGTTTGTCTTTGACTCTCACTTGAATGCTATGATGCCTGCTATGAGAAACTTTGTTAGAAAGACAATTCAGAAGTGAGGTTAGATTTGTTACTGCTTCTTAAGGTATTCTAAATGGTAACTGGAAAACATGATCTGTTAAAAGTTGAACTAGCTACTGCATAGAGACTGTTTGTTCTGTTCTGCTTATTATCCATGATGGCAGCAAACAAATTCTCTGCACTAATTCTGATGATGAGTTCTCCTATGATTATGAAATCCAAGGAATGTTTTCACCACACAATTGTCAGACTGAATTTAGTGTAGCTCTTAAAAAAAAAAAAAATAATAAAAATAAAAGGGCTCTCTTTTCTTCAGCTTGGTGGACACTATTTGTTTCAAATGTACTCCCACCTCTGTAAATCATCTTCTACCATTTTTACTTGTTGTTAGGAGCATCATGAGCTCATAAATCAGTGGACTTTTCACATTTTTAGGATTATCTCTAGAAAATCTTTATAACCCTTAAGCTGACTCCCATGGGAGTGTTTACCACACTTAAATGTCTTATGGGACAGTCTGCCTCCACACATTTAGATCACATGGCCAACCACTTCAAATGTACATTAGAGAAATCCCTGATGCATTTGTTCTTAGTAGGAATTCAGTGTCTACTACCTCCTGCCACCAGAGAATTTCCATGGTCTTTGAGGCAACTTAAGGAGAAGTGAGAGTTTCTTAATGTGGCTGTGTGACAACACACTGGAGATATTACAACATTGTCTTGCAGTTTTGTTCTCAGTTTGATGCCTCCTCTCTTCACAGTCTCATCCAGAGTCTTATAAAACCCTTAAAGCCTTTGATAATCTGTGGTTTATTTCATCATGTGAGCGTGCATCCTATAAATGGTGCTTCTTACTAAATGACTTCATCCAGTGTAGACAGCAAATGCCTAATGGTGATGTTAGCTAATGTTAGCAGGAGCTGGTTGATAAGTGTTTTTTATCTTTTTTAAATTAAGAATAGAAACAAAGTTGTCACAAGTCCTATGGACTTCACAGCTACCAATAATGCATTTTTTTTTCAGTAGAGTGTTAGGATCATCTGGATTATTGTTATGTGGAACCAATGGATCAGAAAAGGAGGAACCTAACTGAGCTAGTGAGAGGGCATTTGTTAGTAAAGCAAGAAAGGCCTTCAGAGAGACAGAGGATTTAATCAAAGATCCTGGGCTGAAAAGTCTTGCTGGGAATGGAGACTAAGTGAAGACAAAGTGCAATTATTTCTCCATTTTGGAGAAGAGAGTAGATAAATTAAAGGCAATTCATAACATAGGAAGAAATGTAAGATAAAGGAAAATAGTTAAATCAAAATGAAATATTGCCCTCCTTACGTATTTATGACTCAGATTTATGAGATTCTTATTCCTGTTGGACAATTTGCAGACTAACGAGCTTTTAATTGTCCTTGAAGCAATTAAGGGTGATGGTCTTTTGCTAAATCCTGAGTTTCAGCCATAGTTTATGTAAGTCGTTCACATTACTCAACCTATAATGATGTACTTGGCTTCATTGTTTGCAGTCTGGTTCTCATTTGTCTGGCATTACATTCTAAGATTGCAATGACTCAGATTTCCTTTAGTTTTACAGCAAAAAGCACTAGCATGTATTGCAAGAGACATCTCAAATTTATTCACTTGTTTGCGGTCTTCTTGCACAGGGTTCTCAAGCAGGTGTATCGAGAAACATACCCCTGCATTCCAAGGATAAATACAAACTCCCTGACGTGTTGTCACTATAGTGACTCAACTTTATAAAGACTGACTTATATTTGAAGTCTTCAATGTAACTTGAAAATTTTCAGTCCAGGATGTTCCTGAGAAATTACTTAAATACAGTCCTTTATTTTCAAGAGAGAGATTGAGATTTATGTCTTTCTTCTAGAGCTTTTTTTTTTTTTTTTAAGTATGGAGGAGAAAGCTATACTTAAACTATATTATGTAGAAGAAAAGAAAAATTGCGCATAATATACTTGGCAGTGCTTCCAGCAAACATTGCTTAACCTTTACTCAAACAAAGTACTCCTAAAGTTCGTTAAGTATTTTACCTGGAACAGGAAGGCAGGAGTTGGCCACTGTGCTGTTACATTATGGTTTCATTTATAAAAATAAGAACTGCTATATGTTTTAATTGGCTTTAAGTCAATTAGTATTTTTGCTATAAGCAAGAAAAAGGGCTATCCAAACATTCAGACTGATAAAGTGAAATGGATTCAAGAATTTTAATAGACTTTGGGATATGACTTTTTTATGTATATTCAGACAGAAGAAACAATAGTGTGAACGTCAGCATATGCTAACCAAAGAGTGCATTCAGATTCCCTCAACAGTCTATATTTCATCTATTTTTGCATGCCCATGAAGAAACTGGGCATGTCACTGGGCATCACAGGATAATTAAAATTAAAATTATTAAACCAGAGAAACCAAGTGCATGCTATTGTCTTGCCTTCACTTTGTCATCCACATAAACAACCAGTATACAGTATGTCAAGAAAGAAAGAAAGAAAGAAAGAAAGAAAGAAAGAAAGAAAGAAAGAAAGAAAGAAAGAAAGAAAGAAAATAGGAAGGAAGGAAGGAAGGAAGGAAGGAAGGAAGGAAGGAAGGAAGGGAGGGAGGGAGGGAGGGAGGGAGGACGGACTGGTAGCAGGTGCAGAAGTTTTGGAAAAATAGAGCAGTTTTGCCACTCAGCCTGGAAATAAGATAATTTAAAAGGACACAAAAGGATACAAAGGGCCTATCACTCCAAATTGCTAGCTGGCAGAGAAGAAGGTGGAAGAGGACTGAAAAGACCTAGCAGAGGCAAATTATTTTTGAGAGGAGAATGCATACTCTTCTACTTTGGATGAAGAATATTCCTTCCAGGACTTCAATAATCAGTAGGACCTAGCTTGCAAGCTTAGCTCCGAGGAACTGTAGAATGTTTACAGAGGACTATCTTAGTTAAACAAAGATGGATTTATCATTAACAATAGGAATTCAAAGAAATCTATAAGATGATCTAATGACCATTTTGTCAACCAAAAAAAGGCAGTCTTAGACATTTTCCTGTTCTCTGATTATTGCAATGTTTTTAATAAAAGTTGTGTATTTCTTCAAATATCATAACATGTTCTATCTTCCTGCAGTGGCCAAAAAAATTATCTGGGAAATTGTATATTCTCCTGACAATGGAGACAGCTTGTGTGTATGCCTGCAAGCTGTTGTTGGCTTATTGTCTTCCTTTTTATTTTCTTTTTTGATGGTACCCTCAGCATTGACCCCTGAAAACCAGGCACAAAACCCCAATTTGTTTTTCTTTTCTATGAACAAATGGCCAATTACAAAGTTAAATATAGAAGACTGTATGGCCATTGCCTTGATTCATTTTGGCAGTTCAGAATAATTTTATATAAAATTCAGTTGGTTCCTGGAGTTTAAGTGTAGATCATTATTGATGTATTTCCTGGGGTCCTAGCTCAAATTCACTCAATTAACCCCCTAAGCAACTCTAAGGATTCCAGATCTTCTTCTCCAGGGCACACTGTTCCACAGGCAGTATTTGTTTTCTCAAAAGTTACTTTAGTAGCACACCAAAAGATACTTTACATTGCCACACATGAATTTATTAAATAGATGATCCCAAGATTTTAATAAGCAGTGCAAAGTGATGCTGATGAAAGTAATCAACTGTCAAGCTGTTCAAGTATAGAACACAATGGATTTGTAGCCAGTTGAAACATTTCCCCTTCTCTTTACAAGGTCACTTAATTTCATTTCAGATTAGGTATCATAATTATTATTTTCCCAGGAGGACAATGAGAAAGTCTGCATTCCTCATTCCATTATGCAATTCACCTTGACGTGCTTTTTACATTTGAATCTGTCCCAAAAATGTAAAATATGATAGTCTTGTTACATAGATGTTTTATTTTCAGAAGAGCATTAACAGGAATATTAGAGTTTCAGGAAGACCAATAAAAGTAAAAACACGCATTACATAATGTAGTTTAAAGAACCTGCAAAGAATTAGTTAAACTGTAAATACACTTAGATGGACTGTAATAATTTTGAATCAGAAGGAGATCATGAAGACTCAAATTTCATATGGGCAAAACTCTACTTTCTTAGCTCAAATGAGTAGCCCCACAGGAGCAAGTGAACCAAGAGAGGAGGAATTTTGTTTATGCAGGGCTTACAGAGAAGAAAAACATCTCCTATCTGCCTAGTTCACGCTCATTCTTAGGATAGGCATGAAAGCTACCCTTCTAACAGCAATCACCTAAAATGCCATCTTAAGCTGCCTTATTCCTGATTTGCAAAAAGCAGGGACAAAAATGACAAAAACTGAATGGAAAGGCCCATCAGTCATCCCTAGCGTAAGGGGAGGATAAGAAAAATAAGGCAGCTTCATCCCAGGAGACAGAGCACCTCCAAGCAGAGAAGTTTGCCCAAAGGCAGTGTCACCACACTGTCATCAAATCCTTCTAGTTTTTGGCACTGAAAAGATAAAGCACATTACTACTTTACAGGTGCTGCTACACACAGGAGAGGATCAGGGCTCCAGTGTGTTTAAGTGTGTCTAAACTTCACTTAATGTGAGGACTCCACCTATGGCTACTGTGGCCCTCTGGAGAGGAAGCCATTGTAAGACTCAAATGTGAACCCCAACTTTTATCTTAAACCATGGAACTTGAAAAAAATAATTAGAAGTTAAGGGTATGTTATGTTCCATTCCAATAACTTTAAGGAGGCTTCATATTATACAGAATTCTAACTAGTAGCAACTTTTGGACTTTTTTTAAAAACTGTATCACTGTTCAAGTTTTCTCTTTCTCTGTAACACCAGATAAAATCATGCAATTTTTAATACATCTGATAACTCTTTTTTCACCAGTACCATAAAGAACCATTTTTAAGATTAAAATTTAGTATAAATTCTTAATCTAGAAAGATAATTTAAAAGAAATTATTCTCTTAATCTTATGCTTTATCAAATATTGAAATTAAATCCTTATTAAAATGTATCCTATTAAATATAAAAGGCACAAATGCCAATAAGCACCAGAAATACAGATTGCCTCCAAAACAAAATAGGACTATCCATACTGAAACTCCTTTACAGAATAATGAAGACTAGAAGAGCTATCAAAGTAACCTGCCACCCTCTCTTCATGTTATATTTACAAAAAATAACCTGGCCTGCTCAGAGAGAAGGAAGCAGTGGGTCATTGAGGTGCTGGGCAAGGTGCTGGGCAAGGTGCAAGTGGTTATCCTCATGAACAGACATCAGAGTCCATCTCTCAGTCCTACAGATTTTTTGAAGTGTTACTGGAAGGGCCAAGGCCACTCTTACAGCATTGGCTCCTTGGCTGCAGGTCTCTGACCACCCTTTGAAGCACATCCATAATTGAAAGCCCCTCTTTAACAAGAGCACCTATTGCAATACGGAGGAGATACAGGACTCCATTATTCATTAGTTTAGTTCAGGATGCTGACAAAAACGGCATATCTTGTTGTCCTTAGGTGAAGCTTCAGACGCACAGAGAAACCTCCATGATGGCCTAAGCAGAAAAAAGGGGGAAAAAAAAAAGAAAAAGAACATTGATGTGAAAAATTGTCCCTCCCTATATCATGTGTCCCCCCCCCCCCACAAAACCACCATAGTCACATGACAAAGAAAAGAAGCAAAAAGATGATCTTTGCTGATGATACACCCACGTTAGAAAGGCAATTTAGAAGTAGCAAACACATGATTTTCCCAAAGAAGCACGCATCAAAAGTGAATCTCTTTGTGACAGTATGGAGTTTGCAGCAAAAATACCAATACCAAAATATTCTGATACTTGCAATTTTTCAGTACACATACTGGTCTTCTCTTTCCCCTGTATCTTTCTCAAGAGACTGAAATTTTTAGTGATAAAAAGCAGTGCATTATAAAAAAAAAAAAAACTAACTGAAGAGATCTGCCTAAAATAAAGTAGCAGCACCAAGCTTAGCAATTATAGGCATGAATGCTCACATGGCAGTTCAACCTTTCCAAGGTTAAGATATGAAAGCCTTATTGAAAAAAACGAAGAAAAAAAACCCCAAACCCAAACTAAAACCTCAACCAAACAAAATAAAAATTAAAAAAACTTTAAAAAAGAAAAGAAAAGAAAACAAAACAAAACAAAAAACTCCAAAGCCAACAACAAAACCAACCAACAAACAAAAAAAACCCTCCCCCAAAACAAAACTCTAGCACCGAAATCAGACTTGATTAAATTTGTTCACAAAGCTCTTGGAATAATTCTAGCTGGAATCCAAATGTCTAAGCTTTTGGCCCAGATGAGAGAACACTAGTAAACTCATACGAGCTTTTACAGCATTTTACTTGTACAGTCTGATCAGAGTTTAGCTTGTAGGATCCAAACACAGTTGAGCAACATTTGATTATGATTATTTTATTTGATTTTCTGAAGTATTTGCACAATAGTCTTGTTACTTTGAAGATACCTCACTTCAAGCTGTTCAGCTTTTATTCTACAATGCCAAACACAGTTTCTTCTTATGAAACACTGTAAATATAGAAAGCTGTAAATTAAGTTGCTTTGGAACAGAGAAAGCAATTTTAAGAAATGTCAAGTGATATATCTACCTTTGAAATCACTCTCCACGGGAAGGAACAGGACTTTCCCTATGTTCCTGCCACAAAGAAAAGCAAAAAGGCTAAGAAAAATGAAAATAACTATGTGTTTACATTATAGTACATATCAGTAGGTAGAAGAGATACATAGGAAAAAAAGAATTGTGCTTATGACCACAAAACTTAGGTGTTAGTATAAGTATTAGCAATACACTCCACATTTTTAAAGTTATCAGTCAATTAATGTAGTACTTTTTAGAATATGTTTCACCTACTCCTTTACCTACAATAATCACTTACAAACTTGTACTATTAGAGCACCACAGTGTTTTTGGAATTATCCTAATAAAACTAAGTAATTAAATAATTATTCAACAAAGCACATATATTACGATACTAATATGAATGGGTCCATTAATGATACAAGCTATTCTTGCTTTTAATATGCCTTTCATCCAACCATTTCACTCTAGATACACCTGAAAAGTATTCTGTATGGACAGGTAACTACTAAAACTTTACCACAAACAAAGATTTTGGAGCAGAGGTTTCCACACTGGATTGCAGAGCAGAGCTTGAAGAGTTCCCCAAACGATGGTAAGGGGTTACCTGATTTGAAGCATTTCTACCCAAGGAGTTCCAGCTGATCCCTACTATGACCCTGCTGTGTGCTCAGAGGTTGCCTCTTGGCAGCCTGTGTTCTGCAAGTTTTGTTGCAAGAATACAACCAGCACTGGAACCTACTTTTCAGGCTTAGCACATAGGAGCAGGGCCATGCTTGGAGGAGGAAGCTGAGATGCTCTGCATAGGCATAGCAAAGCAGCTGAGTCTGAATGAGAGATCACAATGAGAAACCAGGGTCTCTGTGGTGGGGTCCCTGCTATCGGGATTTGCAGGACAGAGATGAAAATAAGGGGAGAGAGATGTTAGACTTCCATTTCAGCCATACAACCTGCATAAAACAGGAACAACCAGATTTTTAAAAAGCCATCTGGTAAAAGAAGAATTAGAAGGCCCATTTCAGGATATATGTAAAAAGTTATTTTTTCAAAACAAGTCATAAACTAGTACCATAGCGTGCTGGTCAAGTGGGTAAACGGCTGAAAGGTAGGAGCCCTAGAAAACCTGTAATCTTACTTTCACAAAATTTGCAAATAAACTTTTATTCTAAATTTGTCATTAGAGTCTATGTAAATTCAGGTACTTGGATAGTGAATTAAGTATCTAAAAAATTCAGTAAGAATTTTTGCCCAGAAGTTGAAAGTGATTTCTGAAAATGCAGCTCCATAGTCCCTAACATGTATAATACCACCATCTACTTAGTGGAAAAGTTCCTGTGGATTTATTCTCCCTTCCAGTTATCACTGGTGTTATTCATTGTGCTTTCTACCCTTCTTAGATGTATTTTTGGGAGCAATATAAAACAGTCAGTCATGCTTTGTAGGTTAATAACATCTCTGAAATATATATATGTAGGTCTCCATTAACCCAGTGCTCAAAACAGTGTTAGTATTTAATTTAAACAGCTCTTGAGTGTGAATCAGTGATGACAGAACTAGAGCACTATCATGCTCTAGCAGTATATATATATATATGTAACCTCAAAAGTTATCTCCTAGTATGTTTTTACGTCCTGATGATAAGTACATCTAGATAAGGCAGGGAGAGGTGGTGGAGTCTCTCCTTCTTTGGAAACGTTTAAAACCTGCCTGGACAAGTTCCTGCTCTACGTAGACCTGCTCTGGCGGGGGCGGGGGGTTGGACTAGATGATCTCCAGAGGTCCCTTCTAACCCCATATGATTCTATGATTCTGTGATTCTATAATCACACCTGAAACCTCTAACTGCTCTACTATTACAGCCCCATGCTATACTGCTTGCTTATTGAAATGAAATTATTCATTAGGACATTACGAGTAAGCATCTCACTGGCACAAGCAGATTTTAATCTCCTTCTACCCAATCTGAACAGAAAAAAGATATACTGTGAAACACAGCAGTGTAAAACTGGTAAATTTTGATACCTGGACTTCTGATTAAAGTCCATTTCCCTTTAATTTAAATAAAATTATCTATAGAAGTTTTATTTTTGTCTAAACTCCTGAAATACAAATAGTGTGTCTCCTGACTATGTTTTGTTACTTTTCTGCTAAATTTCTGACAGCAAGCATTGCTTGTTCCTTGATTCAGATTATCAGCAACTTTTAGCCAGATCTATCAGCTGCAAGGAGATCTCTCAAGTCCTGAGCAATTTCTCCTCCACAAATCATCTCCTATTAGGCATAAAACTTGCTGGGATAGTTCCAAATTCCCTCTTCATCCCTCAGGGAAGTTTCTTAAATCTCTGCACCAGGTCATCAACAAAGGAATGAGGTCTTGAGTTTGGAATCAACAAGAATAAACTGTTTAGTTTCTTAATTATTGGGCTAGGCTCTCTCCAAAAGGACTAAGTTTGGAATTCTTTTCCTGGCTACTTTTTCTAATCAAGAGCCAAGCATTTTCTGCTCCCTGGATGGGCACATAATTCTTTTCATTTCTTTTGGGCTTCTACTGTCTTTACTTGCAGCTCATAACTGCCTTATATTCAGGAATACTGTGCTGAAGGCATAGATATAACAACACTGCGATGACAGCTACCTAGAGTGGACTCTGATAATTATCAGTGCCTTTTTGTTAAGGCACGGGAAAGCAAAAGTGCAAAAATAAGCTCTGAGAAAGTAATGGATAATAGAACACTAGCAAAGAAAACAAATGTTATTTTTATATTCTAGCATTTATAGTCTTCACCAAGACTTTAAGTGTTTAATTTGCAGCATCCAAACTCTTCACCAATCAAGCTCAATTTATTCAAGTGCAAATCCCACAGCAACTTTTAGCATTGCATAAAAGTAATTTCCCATACAGAAGCCGCAAGTGACTAGGATCAATTTGGAAATTTAAATACAATCTAGTTCATAAAAATCCTTTCTTCACCAATTCAAATCCTCTTTGCTGGTCCTCTGTCAAAAGTCACCCAATTATTTGGTACTACAATGGCATTGTCCACTCATCCAAACTGTATACAACTCTTCTCTCCTTTCAAACCAATAAATTTCTTTCAGTCTTGAAGAAATTTCCTGGCTCTTTCTAATGGTCAGTTCCACAACTGGAAACGCAGGAGCACGATGATGTTACTTTAAACTCACTTTCTCTTTCTGCATTTTAAGGTGTGAACTCTAAATTGGCAATGCACATTTGGATAGCTTTAGAATTCTTCTAGTTTCTACCAAATAACTCTCCTCTATTCCATATTAAAACTGAAATAATCTAAGTGCTTGAGAACATCTTACATTCCCCAAAACTCGAGTTGGTTCAGTTACTGCTCACCTGTAAATGCACAGTTTTTCCTCAATTTAAGTATAGCCAGAAATAACATATATTACATATTTTGCTCGCAATGTTTTACAGTGTCTGCTACAGGAGAAGCTGTTAACTATCTTGAAGAACCTTTTATTCCCTGTATTAGGGATTAGTGTCAGCACATGTCCTCCAGCTTCTGTCATACTTTAAAAATTGTTAGTTTAAAGGATGTCTAATCAGCTCATTGTTTAGCTTCTTATCTCCTTAGGTGATACACCATAAAATCTTATAGACTGACTTTCTGTCAATAACAGAGTCTGGTTTAATCTTGTCCTAGAAATGCACCAGATCAAATCTCACAAATTCCCTGTTATTCTGGAAAATATAATACCATATTTGAGAATTGTTGTTAGAATTACTGCTTCCTGCTTTTTCAGTTCATTCTTCCAAGGCATCCTCTAGATCTCTGACTCGCAACAGCTTAACAGTTCACATTATCCTGCAATTGACTTTGTAGCTTAAAGTGCGATGACCTCAGGATCTTTGGTCAGGTTTCTGACTACCTGATTCTTTGTCACCTCAGTATTCTCAACATAAGTCGCTCAGGAGCACATCTGTCCTCTACAGAGCAAAGATTTACATTTCAAATGCCAGTGCCTTCACTGTCACAATCCAATGCTAGTTTTATGCACTTGCATCTTTACTTCACTGTGTCTAGTTTTGGGCCTGTCACTACAGGAAAGACATTGAGATTCTGAACCAAATCCAGAGAAGGAAAACAAAGCTGGTGAGGAGTCTGGAGATCAAGCCTTAAGAGAAGCAGCTGAGGGAATTGGAGTTGTTGTTTAGTCTAGAGAAAAGGAGACTGAGTTGGTCCCTTCTCCCAAGTAGGAGAATCTTGTCCCGTTATGACAAGAGTAAATGACCTCAAGTTGTGCCAGAGGAGATTTAGAATCCAGGGGAGATTAGATATCAGGAAAAATTTTTACACTGAAAGGATTGTCAAGCATTGGAACAAGCTGCCCAGGGAAGTGGTGGAATCATCATCCCTGGAAGTATTGAAAAGACAGTTAGACATAATGCTTAGTGATACGGTTCAGTGATTTTTTTTTTGTCAGTGTTGGGTTGATGGTTGGACTTGATCAGAAAGGTGCCTTCCAACCTAGATAATCCTATGATTCTATGTAGAGTTTTTCATATGTTCCTTTTTTCATATGTTGTTGCACTGACCTTAGAGAGTAATTTAACACAATTAAGCGGTATTATGTATGTTTAATTGCTGCAGAATTCACCCTTGACATGTTCACCATCCCTCCTCCCGCACCCTGTGTTTTCTTTTATTCCTCACACTCCTCACTGAGCTGTCAGCCAGGGGAGAAAAAGTCAGCACAAGTATTTCACATATACTTAAAGCTTCAAAAAGGCTTCAAAACAGTATCCCAAATGATAAGATTTATGGACACCACTGATTAATTTAGAACTAGACAGAACAGAAAAATTTCAACTACATGAAAGCAACTACTAGATAAATATAAAGCTAAATGCCTTAACTAGGTAATTTCACATTTTATTTGGTCTAATCAAATCTAAAGCAACAACAGCCAAGAATGGGAGGACAGTAAGAAATTTGGATTCCTTTCTCAAAACTAAACTTTTTGCTGATTTTGCTTATGGGAAGCTTTCATGCTTAGAAAAATCAGATTCTTAGAAATGGAAAGAAAACTCTTCTTCCAAGACTCCACTGGCATACTGTTTTCAAAAAGATCTTGGAGGACAATGTGTCAGGCAGAAGAGGGGAGAAGAGGGGAAAAGGAGGGGAAAGTGAGAAAAAAACCTAATGAGTTGAAATAAAAACAGTTTAATGGAAACAGCAGGGGAAGAGGAAAAATAACAACAGTAATAATAGTGTTAGGAGCACTCTCACCGCCTGGTGAATTGGTACCTTCCAAAGTAGTGATCATGTGATTCCCATCCCCTGGCCAGTCCTGAGCATGATGTCTATGGTATGGAATATTCCATTGGCTCTTCCATCATTCGATCTATGCCTCTATGGGAAACTCAAAAAAGTCCTTGAATAGTGTAAACATCACTTAGCAACAACTAAAACCAATAGCTATTATTGACATTCCTTTCACAGCCACTAAAAAGAAAATTAAGTCTTTCACAGCTGAAACCAGGACAGAAATGAAAAATTTCCAAAGTCATAACAGATATGCAGGAAGTCAAGTATTTTTTTCCTAGCAAATGAAATGCTTTTGCAAAATCATCCATAAAAAACTAAATTTTCTATGAAAAACAAATATGACCAAAACCACTTGATCCCTTTTGGCTGGACACATGGTGACATGGAATTAATCTATCTCTGAAGGATTCAGACTTACTGTGTTGATCACCAAACTTTGCGCAGATCCCCTAACTAAAAAAATTGGACAAAATTTTAAAATGCATTGCTTTTGAAAAAAAATTTAAAATATTTAGAAGTATAAACAGGACAATAATGAATTCTTAAATATAAAAAAAGCAAGGCTTTTTTGGGGGGAATCACCCTGCAAGAAGAAAACCTTCTAATATTCTCTGAAGCAACTAGAAGGAGCATACTTAAGAACACTTTGTTTAATGTATAGAGTCATCACCTAGAAACAGAAGCAAAATAATCCCACGTCAGGAAGTTTAATCTCTTCTGTGTTTATTATTGTTGTGGTATCCTCATTGAAGCACTAGCAAGGTATTTTATTATGCTTAAAAGCTTGGGTGTATTATAGATGCACCCAGCACCACAACTGCAATTTAAGTTCTAATGTGCTTGGTGCTGAACAAACTTGAACAAAAATAAAGCTCCCTTCGCAGTCCTACGATTTCATAATTTGGATAAGATCCTAAGAATACAATTCCCATTTAATTCAATGGTAAGCACATAACTAAAACCCTGTGCAAGGCATTGAACATTTAGCACAGTATTCACTAAGTAGATCCAGATGATGGGCCAAATCCAGCTCTGATGTAGGTGGGCAAAATGCCATTGAAATCATTTGAGTTGCAACACTAGAGCTGAATTTGACCTTATATTTTTTGAACATGATGCCAAATGACTGCAAAAACAATGTAGTTTTTACTCAAGTGCAAATGAATGTGGTGGTTTCATCCTAGCCCCTGGAGGACATGTATTCAGAGCACAAAAGAATCACACAGTTTGGCACAGCTTGTAACTGCTTTTCCGCAAAGATCCAGGACTGGAGTGTTCAGGGCGTTGCAGGTCATGAGCGAAGGAGGAGAAGTAGGATGGCTGCGTGGACATGGCTGCACACTGTTTGCCTCTTGCTAACCTCTTGCCATCACTCGTTTCCTCATTTTCATCATTCACTTTAATGTTTCAAGAACAACAACAATTTGAATTATTTTGAAGTCTCAGTGGATGTGCATTGTTCCTCCCCAGGGCCTACTGAAAGGCAACTCTATAACCTTGTATTTATGCTAATAGAACTACGAGCTGAATTTGTCTTAGATTGGCTATTAACTCTTGGCCTGTGTAATGTTTTACCTTTAAAGATGTCAAGGGTCTTTCTGAAGGCAGCTTTATAGAAGGCAGCAGTAAATGGGGCCAGCATTTATAATACACGTACTTGTTAGCCATTCATATTTTCATATTTAGTCTTTGGCTTCCAGAATTAGTAGCCATAAGGAAAAGTTATTAGCTTCCTTTAGAACTATATTCATCTTATGCAACCAGGAACCTCATTCAGGATATATATCCAAGCCTTCCCATTCTCCTGAAAGTGGCAATGTCTTTAATTAGCACACATAGGCACATGACAGGTAACAATTTTTAAAAAATCATCATATTTACATATCCTGCAAAAAGGCTGCCTGGATCACAAGATTCAGCAACTAGATAATAGGAATGTAGTTAAGAAGGTTTTGAAATTCTGAATCAAACTTGTGCCTTCTCACTGCTTTTTGAGTGTAGTGGGTAAATATAGCCCCAACATCCCCTAACTGCTGCTTTTCTTATTTACCTTTTTTATCTCAAGGGAAATAAGATAGATTTCTCTTATTGAAAATGATATCAAGTCTGTGGAAAATTAGTCATTTTGAGTACAGGGGAGGTTGGTGTCCAACAAGTTCAATATTCAATAGAGGAAGAAGATGCAAGTCTTCTGGCTTTGCTAGTATTTCATAAGAACAGCTTTTGTTCTGCTCTTTGTTCATCTCATTTGTACTCTTCCGAACTGTACTGTCACCACAGAAACTTCCCTGAAAGAAATCACAAGGATAACACCCCAAGGCCACAGAATAGCTGAAGAACTAATCTGCAGTAGTACTTGTTCTCTTTGGACATAGAAAATGTGAAAGATAATTTGTTCCTCACAAGCTTCTCCTCCACTCTCTTAGCAGTTTCTATCACCAGTTTAATTCTTCCTTCCAGCATTGCCCAAATGGGATATTACAGCAGTGTTCAATTTTGCAGCTGTGTGGATCCCGTGCTATCCCAACCTGCAGACCAAATCTACAAAGCAAGCTATAAAACTAAAGCAAACCCAAAGCAGGCGATACCAATCTGAAGTCAGCAGAAGCAACTCTTCAGTCATTCACCTAGACTGTTAAGGAGCAATCATGAAAAACACAAATGGAAACTGAGAATTTATTGGGAAATGTCCCAAAAGCAAGTGAAATTAAAAGTCTAGATTCATTAACCTAGTTTTGAGGATCTTGATTTACTGCTGTTCAGGCTTCTGATTTAGGATCTTAGATTTTAGTTAGGCATGCATGCCATTCAATGTTTTCTATGATATTCCATAAGACAAAAGTTCAGACCTCACAATTCATTTACACATTTCAAAGAATCTACTCAACTAACAGCATGTAACATTGTTATATCTACATAAATTTACTTCATCTGGTTGCAGTGACATCAGAATTAGGTTCCTCACAAGAACTTTTAAACTGTTGCTGAATAAACATTTTAGATTTATCTTCTTGTAGGTGACAAATATAGTTTTTCTTGCCCTTTTCACCCCAGTAGTTATCAGAAAATTGATACAAAAAAATCATGGAAAACAAGCAATGTATTTCTCTATAAGCCAAAAGCTAGACTTTTAACACAAATAGATGTGCAACATAGTTATTTTAAAAAACATATTTTACAGCCTTTTTTTTTCTGTAACTCATTTTTTCTTACAGCTGGGGTGTCTGGAAAACTGTAGTAAACTGGCTTCCAATTCCAGTAAGCCCCCCTAGGAAAGCATCTTTCAGTTCCAGGAGAAAATTTTTACTTAGTGGCTAAGAGACTTCCAAGTTCATGATCCAGAACAGGCCAAGAGCACTTAAAAGTCAACAACATCATAAATTAGCTAAGTAAAACTAAAGTACTGAAGTATCTGAGGTTGATTTTGGGGATATCAAATCAGAACTTAACTCAGACTTCCAAACCCTATTGAATTTTGTTATAGAAATTCTGTCTCAAAAACCAGTCTGTACCAAAATACTACATCCCACAAAACTCACCACTGAAACCTTGAACAGACTTTTGCATTACGAAGGCCAAATTTTTTTCCCCCTTGACCATCTTTTTGCTAAATCAGACTTCAAATAGAGAGCTTTTCTGGGAGAAATTAAAAAACACTCACAAACTAGCCCCATTTTAGATTGAGTTTGACATTTCATAAGGATGTTAGAGCTAAGTCTAGCCAACTCTTGGGTGGAAGACTTCCAACCCAGGATTCTGCGGCACGTAGGGCTGGTGAATAGGTCACATTCTTTCCTCCAGCCATACAAATTGATGCCCTAATATGGTCCTAGGTGGCACTATTCTGTGAACAGACTCTATTTCAAATAAAATGTAACTCTTCATCACTAAATACCATTGTACTGTTTGACAAAATTGTGGCATTAACCCATTCATTGGCAAATCCACAGCAGGAGCTACCTTAATCCCACACCTATTTCAACTAGCCTGTTGTGGTTCAGTTCATACCTCAAACTTCATGTACTGTTAGAGAGGATATAGGTTTTCACGTATACTTTAAAGATGCTTTGGCTTTCTAAATAGGGTGCCATTACAGTTAAGAAAACCTTTGAAAGCACTCAATAGAATATTAATTTGTAAAATCTCTGTGAGATCCTTTAGAAGAAAGGCTCCAGATCTGTATGAAGAATTATTTAATAAGACAAAATTTTAAAACATTGCCCTGGGCTGTAATTCAGACTAAAGCTGCTCTACTCCTTAAACTGCTGATTACTGTAAGAATATATGGATGATTCTCTCTTTGTTGTGCACCCTTCACACCTTCACTCTCCATCTTTCTTTGTGGGTTTCACTGCTGTAGTGAACAAGATCCACGAACAAGAATTCACTGAGACAGAACACCTATTTCATTAGGGGGCTGAAAGCCAGAAGCTTGGATTGCAGGACTAAATGTACCATTAACAACTTGCGACAGTTTTAATCTCTGTGCCTCAGTTTCACCTAGAAGAAAATATATGGCAGTATTTTTTCATGCTCATGACATCTTCACATAAGACGTGGCATCCCAGTGTCTCGTATTATCCCTTCTGTATTTCACAGATAAACACATTGTATCTAGGCAAGAAGATCTGCTTTCCAAAAAATGTAAAGCAGCAATGAGGGGAAAAATTTTACCACCTCCTTATCATATGATCTTACAAGATTTTTTTTGCATCTTAGTGTTGCAGTTGCTTAATGTAGTATCACTTTCACATGACACTTCCATCTGTAGTCACTTGTAATTCCTATGTCTCCCCAGAATACCCTTGGGGTTACTGATCTCTTGTATTTAATTCAACTTCTTACTATAGTCAAAGCTTTTTAAAAATAGCAGCGCTGGGGACCTCTAATAAAAGAGAGGTTATTTTACATTTATTTCTTGCCATCCATTCTTACTGGCAATTTGATGACATTCTGAAAACATTCGGCATTAGGCGAGCAATGTGATTGGTTGAATTAACAATGATGTTCTTAAGTACTGCACATTACTGAAAAAATCCTCTAATAACAGACAACCAGTTTGCATGACAGGAAAGCCATCTGTAGACATTAAAGCTATATTTTCCCAAGCATTTCAGGTTCAGATTGTTATAATAGGTTATCTGTTGAAGCTGCATTCCCAGGTTTAGACTGTCTTTATAAATACTATAATACACTACAATAGAAAGGTATCAGATTTATCATGAACACATTTCATGGAAAGGAGCTCCTTCTTTATTAACAACCAAATGAAACAAAGAAATATTTCAAAATCCAGGAGGGTAGGGTGAATTTTGTTATGTCCGTTTCCCACCCCAACTCTCTCTTTCTAGCTTGGCTGTTTTCTAATGTATTCTGTCCTGGGGAAGGACAGAATTTCTTTTCGATGGTCTCAAATTTTTCCATCTCCCATGAAAGATAAGAAGAATGGGCCAGGTAGCAAAAGTAGAGCTTGCTAGGGTTAAGGCAGCAGAAGAACAAGCGGGTAGCCTGAGCGTAGAACCACTCACCTCCCTTTTTGAGGTGCAGGTTATGGCTGGGAGGAGGGGCAGCCCCCAAGAGATAAACTTTCACACTCCAGTCAATTTGCAGACATCAAACAGCTCCATGGGATTGTTGTACTAACACTATCCCATTTGTTGTCGTCTTAAGCTCTGGAGAAAACTTTTGAGTAACGCTGAGTTTACTTAGCTGCAGAAAGTTTGGTGAACTTCAGTTCATTCTGAGGCCTGTTAACAGCAGGAAAAGTCCAGCCTACAGCTACGAAGGATTCACTGCTTGATGACATTAATAAGATCCAGATCCAAGAGGTAGAGACAGCTGTGATCTTCCATATCCTCTGCCCTGCAGGGTGAGTATGCTAAAGCTTTTCAACTCATTTATTATGTTCCCTCTCCCCAAACCAGTCCTCAGAGTGAGGGAAAAACAGGACAAATTAGTATCCTAATTTTGCATTAGCAAAAATTTATAAACCTCTGATGATCAGACAAAACTTAAAGACACTGCTGTAAAGGTACCCCAGCCTCACCAGCTTTTTAAACAGATATGCTCATTAAGACCAGAGAAACAGAAGGTTTTTACAAATAGCAAAACCAGGAGAAGATAAACATACGCATAAGGAGGCTGACACAGGAGTTTCTTTGATGAAGTCAAGATTCTGGAAATGCAAACCACAGCAAAAAATTTGAGTATGCATTAAGCTCCGAACATACTTCATAAAAGTGATTTCTATGTCTACATTGTATATTACATTAAAAATGTGTTTCTCATGAACAGACATAGATATTACGACAATGTTTAATGAAATGCTTTTGTACTTTTACATAATACCAGCATCACAGCTGAAAAATATAGCAAAAGTATCTGAGGGAGAAAAAGTAATGTGCCTCTAGCTTTTAGCTTTGTCTTTTCAAAAAAATCTTCCATTTCTAATGTGAGCAATTACATTAAGGGCAACAGTTTGCTTAGTATCAAGTATAATTTACTTGAGTTATATATGAAGAAATTGCATGCTACAAGCTATTCAGACTAAACAATTTACATTCTCTATTCAGAAAACAGAGAGGGCCCTATACTGAAAACCGTGGCTTGTGGGTAGCCACTGATATCACCATTGGCATTTCTTTGAGCAGAGGTTAGCAGGATTAAGTCGTAATCTGTGCACCTGACACCAAACCATCAAGGAAAATCCATACAGATAACAGATGTTTATCCTCAAGTTTAACAGCAACACGCACAAACCACATCAGACAAAACACAAGAGACCTTGCGAACTGTATTTATTATTGTCAGGAAACATATACCTTTCATCTCATGTGATGGAATATTTTCATTTATTAAATCTAACTTGAACAGGTGAAATAGTAAGAAACTAGTTAGTTTCTTAGTAAGAAATAGTTAAGTTAATAGCTTATCTTTTAAAGGCAGATGACATTGCTACAGTTAAAGAGAATATAAACAGAAGGCACAAAAGAAAAAATGAACAAAGTCAGAAGAGAAGGAAAGATACACTCTTTACTGCTTCTGACCAGTAGCTTCCAGCAGAATGTTTCTTCGATATTGACAACTGAAAAACTATCATCACTTGTTTTCTAGTCATGAGTTGTTTTACTGTCCTTATAAATATGATTGATTACCTGTTTTCAAAATAACTTTGCTATAACGGGATACAGAGATTTTGCTGTATAAAATTTAAGTTCAAAAGGAGCTATTATCTCTAAGTCAGTATATTGTCTGTGTGATTTTTGTCTCCCTTCTTCAGCACTTACATTTCTAAAATGTGCATGACCTACCATGAATTTTAGCAGTTGTTTAATTCAAATTTGCTATCCATGCTTGGCCTTGACTTTGAATATCTGGGTTGTGTGCCTGTATTATGCCATAGAGATGGAATCTCATTTAGCTGCTGCATTTTTAACACTGGTAAAAAAGCACTGCTTTCAGAATGAAAGCAAACAAATAAATAAGAATTTGAATATGCAGTAAGTTCAAATTCTGCATATGGTTCTTATCAAAAAGACTAATATCTGGTATAGCTTTATTGGAAAGCTAAATATTTATAAAATAATTTGGGCTTGTATTTAAAGGTCATGTAATTAAACAAATAAGTAACTTTAAATTAGTCACAAATGTTCTTAAAATCTTGGTTTGTGCCGTTTACAATTAGCTAGTAGAAAGTTGACTCATGCTTCTCACATGTGAGAAAGTGTTATTTTCTTAAAGCAATAAAAGGTTTTAAGCTGTATCAGGCTACTAATATTTAAATGGAAATTGAGATTGGCTTTGAGTCATATTTGGTGTGATCTCCTACTTTTCCTCCCAACAGTAAAAATTATTGCTGAATTTCCCACTAACATTCACAGCAATGTTCTTTGGACACAATTGGACAAATTCTACCCAGATTTACACCCTGGAACCTCAAGCAAAGCCAGTAGGGATACAAGCTATGGCCTAGCAGCTATCTGCCAAAAGGTGACATGCTGTGATGTGTCTGTTTGCCATCAGGATACTGCTGTGCTAAAAACTAATATTACAGTTATCCCAAACACCTTTTCAAAGCCACTGCTCTTACTTTGAACATGTAGGCAGTGTTTACTTCAGAGAAACACTAATCTGAATATATGGAGAGTTAGTTTGATCCCTGCAATTTAGCACCTTTGTAGTACAGCATTTGTAAAGGAACAGATAACTAAGTGGTTTCAGAGGAAGGATTTTAACAAGACAGGGAGTTGTCTTCTTTTTTTTTAAAGGATGGCACCAGCTGTATTTAGTCACTGAAGTACCTGTTATTCTTCTGTTGATGTTGAGAGAGGCTATTTTAGCTTCATTTAATACCTTCTTGATATTTGCTACAGAAAGGGTGATTACATACAATCCTGCACTGAAATGTTTGCCCATTTGCCAAATGATATGAAATTAATTAACAAATATGTACCAGCAAAATGTTTCCCTAAATATAATAAGCCAACAAGCTAGAAGTTTTTAGTAGCATAACCCTGGCAGGATTATACACAACGATTTCAATTCCTATAGAATTATTTTCACTTCAAAACAGTTTATGCCCAGAGTAAGTTTAGTTTTAGTTCTCAATGCTCAAATCTGTGATCTACGACCAGTTTTGTTTTGTTCTAAACTGGCTTCAATTTGAAGGTAATTTTTTTTAGCATAAAACAGAATCAATGATTTCTCAATTGTACTTGATTCCGCTTTTCCATTTTGGGCATAGGTCTGCTCCTGAAAAAATTAAAATGAAACAGAAAGACAAGATATGCCCAAATCTTTTTCTGGAGCATATGCCAAATAGTAATATAGGGGCTCCAATTCCTGCTTTGGTAATAGTTTGCAGCAAAATTCCCATGGGTACAAATCCACATTGCATCATGCCCTCTTCGCACAATATATAACAATATCCAGCAAGCTTAATACCGTACATAATATAGTGTAACTTCAGAGACACAATTATTTTTAGACAGCTAATTCTCTAAGTGTTTCTGTGTTATTGTAAGGAACTCTGGCCATCGCATTTGCCCCTCACCCCACCTCCCGAAGTAAGTTGGAATAATATCTGTCAAGAGCTCAGAACTCCCTACAGAGCAGACTGGGAGATTGCCATCAGCCCCAACAGTCTACAGAATTCCTCCCACCACTGAGAGGCAAAAAGAGGCTGGGATTTTTAGTCTGATAAAAACTTAATAGCCTTAAGATATTTGTAAAGATGAATTTGATTGCCATTGTAATTCACCTATTTAACGCAAATCTGTGCAACACAGCAAACTATGCCTGCCTGTTAAGATCTTGTTTTTCTTTCAAGGATTTCACTCTTTCCCTAATTAAAGGAAATTGCAAAACTGCTGCCTGTTCAACTGGGAGACAAATCAGATCCTTTCAGATCTTTACCAGGGACTACACCCTGCTATTCATGTTTTCACATGAGAATCATCCATATTCAAAAGTGCTTCTGCAATGGGAATTAACATGAAAAACGAGGTCCGTAACACAGAATCCACTTTAGACAGTCAGCACTCTTTTCTCAATCCCTAGTATTTGGCCATCTTATTTAGTCCCAACAGGCTAGTTATACTCCATTTCATAGGCGTCAGGATATAGGAAAGATCCAACAGTCAACAACACTTAGCTGAAAAAATAACAAATGCGTTGAAAAAATAACAAACGTGCAAGCAGAGCAGGGTGTCCTATTTGCTTCATTAACAAACCCTAAGCATACATATGCTCAGCTGAGTGTCACACTCCATCACACTGTAGGACAGCATAGTAACCAAAGCAGCTCTCATTGCAGTTTCTTTGTGTCCTTATCAGACTGTGCTGTTCCTTCTTCTCAGTAAAAATCATTGAAATCTCTGCTTGGGCACACTTTACAAGACACTGAAGTCTTGGTATATGAGCATTTCTAACACTTCCATAATTAGCTTTAGTTCTGGCTTGGAGGGGGTTGGAGAAGGAGCAGGAGAGAGAAAAAGCTGTGTGTTAAATATTGTAAGACTTCCGCCGTTTTATATCTAACATCAGAAGCAGAGAACTTCTGCATAAGGTCATTCTCATGGTTTTCATTATCGCATATAGTTAATCAAAAACACTTCAACCCCAGGCAAACAACACACTGCAAAGAGAATATTAAGAGGGTATAAAAGCATCCTACTCACTTGGAAACTAATTAACTTGGTTAAAAATGAAACAGTTTTTTAAAAAGTACTGTAGTGTCAGGAAGGACTTGTTGATACCTTAGATTTACTATGTGTGCACACAAATGAAAGCCAATTTTGCTTCTGTTTAAGGTAATAGCAAAAGTCCATCTCCAGTGCAGGCGGATCGGGCCTTCAAGATTTAAGTCTTGAAATAAATAGAATAGCTATATGGTGGCTCACATTTTACCAAAAATAGGGTTTAAGTGCCTGATGCTAGTTTAAGAGCTATTTAGTCACTTAATGACAAAATAATAGCCCTGAAAATCCTTCTTCACCAACGTCCTAAACTTTGCAGTGCCACTATTGTTGTGAAGATATATTTCCAGTTCAGCACAAACTAAACAGCTTCTCTCTTACCTGTTATAGCGCTCCCTACTAAACTTACTACTTACCCATGACCAGATGTAGACCCAATGCTCTGAGGTCAAGACCCTTCCATCAAACTGTTAGGTTCTACAATATTGGTGCCCCATTCTGACACTGGCAGCAAGAATCTTTCTATGGTCAAGGGAGATCAAGTCACGTAGTTAGTGGATCTTGGGACACAACTTACCTTCTCCCAAGATTTCCTCAGAAGAATTATAGTATAGATTCTACCCACTCTATCATCAACAGGACAAATACCTCAGACATTGATACTTAGAGATCAGTAAGAAGAGCTCTGCATTTGGGGTCGCTCCTCCTGTTTCTCTTGTCAAATACTCATACTCTGAGCACAACTACTAAACACCAGCTGAAGCAAGATCTGCATAAAATTTAGTAGCAATTCCTTTCATTTAGGAAGATGACTGGAAGAAGTACATTCTCTTTTACACCAAGAGATCAGAGCCCACATGCAGACTATGAAAGAATAATTTTCTATCTGAGGATATTTGAATTCATGTCCCCATATGTGCCCAAGACCTCCAGGAACTAGCTGGTCTGATGGCTATATCAGATAAGGGAGCGATGGTTTCAGACATTCTGATGAAGCTGTTCCATTAAACAAACAAACAAAAAATTATCAAGGTGGGAGAAGACAGCAAGAAAGAGCAAGACTTTTAGCAGCAAAGTATGCAAAACATTAATCTCCAGAACAGACACCAGAATCAAGCAAATGCATCATTTCTCTTCTGCAGGAAACCTATTTCTCAGCACAAGCCCGAATTCCCAACTCTCACAAGATGGTCATGTTCACATGTCCCACCCCACGAGATTTCCAAATTGACATACCTCACTGAAATGCTGAATGAAATATATAAAACACCCAAGCACAGATCAAAACCCACCTTCGTTTGCCACATTTCACTCAGACTAGCTTGGGTGACCCTCATCAGCTGCTTTGGATTCCATCTCGAGGTTTTCCTCTGTAAGGAATTGATATTAATTCACGGTTATTTTCCAGACACCAGTTTGATAACAAGAAAGCAGCTTCCTTAAGGTGTGCTTAGCCTCTGCCAGTTTCAGTCCTGACCTTGCACTGAAAGCTTCCTGGCTAGATTCTATATCTATATAGGGAGCCAATTAAATTCTCAGCAAGTGCCTTAATATGTTATGGGAGTTTCTGAAGAATGTAGGCCCTGATTTGAAATTCTCCCTTCCTGACATGGATTAAAATTAGAATAGGAAAAATGAATAAAATTTCTCTTTAAAAAAAAAATCACATAAAATCCTACATTACAGTATTTTTAGCACCATAACAATTTAAACGAGGGTCTCAAAAACTCAGTACGGAATAGGTCACAAGTCTTTAAAATTGTTACTGATGCCTATTGTGTACTGGGATATTTTAAGAGTTATTCAATTGCACTGGTTAATAATAGATAGAGCACATCAGAGTGGTTTTATTTACTCAGCTTTCTCTCACATGAAACTAATCCACACATACATTATTGATAAATAATGCACACCTCTCCAGTTCACAGCATCTAAATTATGCAGAATTAGGAACAGCTGACAAACTAATACACATAACTCTTAATCCTAGTAGATATCACTAGGATATCCGTCTATAGGGTATCACTATTTGTTGCCAGCAATCTAAGTGAACTGCAGTTTTGAGTAAAACCTGCAGGTTTACAGATAGATGGAGTTTTTCCGTAGATGCCACATTTGGCATTCAGATCAACACCATTCTCATTAGTCTTTTGCTCAGATAAAATATATTAGAATTCCCTTAAATATACACAGAAGCATCATTTGAAAGCAATAAGACAGCTTTATAAAAAATAAAAGGTTTTGCAGTAGAGTATATTAATTTGCAAACGTTTCAGTACTGCATTGCACTATAGTTGTTCCATCAATTATGAACAACCTTCTAGCAATGCTCACTCCTGCCTTGTTTTTACAAAGCAGTGCTTATTTTCATCTAGGAACTAAATGCAACATTGTCAAACATCTCTCAACAGCCATGAAGTATTTAGCACAATATTCACCTGAGAGCATCACCTAGCACAGATTTTCAAAACAATAATCTTAGGTTACATTTGCATTGGGTTTCCAAGAGGAAGTATGAGTTTTCCTATGCAGATACACAAGGCCAAATTCACCTCATCAGTTCACTTAATTCATGTCTGGAATGAATTTGGTCTATTCTCTATTCAACTGTGTTGAATTAGACGTTGCATCTTCAGCTTTATTTAGATGGAAGTAATTACCTGAGAAAAGCCCCACAGAATATTCATTGTTTAATATTACAGTACTACAGACAAATATACAAAATTTGGCATAAAGTTTGTTATAAACTGTACATTCTGCCAGTTATGACTGGACAGCTTAGGAGAACAATTAATAGGTCCAACGACATATACTGTGGGGTTTGGGGCTTTTTTGATCACTGGGGCAATACAAGCATGAGACGAAAGCTTAAAACCCTAAAAGCGAGCTATTCTTCAAATACTGAAATCTAAATCCCATTTTATTATGCTGTCAATGAACTGCGGAGATTCTCCTTTGCTTGTTAACATGATAGCAGACAGATGAGAAGAAATAAAAAGTACTGGCCTGTGAAAGGCAAATCAAAAGGGGAGATTGAAGGGATTTCTCGAGTTACTCAGGTGAGCCTTTACGCCCCAGCCAGTGACCCAGCCAGTGGTCAGAACAGTGCAGGTTCCGTTTGGTTGCTCCGAACGCTTAGACACGGTATCCAACTGTCTGCCCAAAAGGCTGAGAATTTGCAGTTTCTTTGTAAGCTTACAGCACAATAAACAAAAGAAGGGAATTTGATACTAACTAAACAGAGGATGAATAGTCAATAACATTGTATAAACTTTTTCAAGTCACAAATCTTTATGCAGCAGGAGTGACTTTGCACGTTAGTGGAGTCTTTACTCCAAAGATTGCTTTTTTTGTTCCCTCCTCTCATTTTTTAGGTGTAAAATGTATTTTTCTAAAATGAAACCCACACCTGTTGGCAGATATCACCATCAAATCCCTAACTTCTATAAAAGAAATGTAAACCATAGATTAAATAGATGTTAAAGGGAATGAAGGAAATGGAGAGCACTATGGTTACAGAGATACTTAAATATTCTGCAGAACTGCAAAATAATTACTTTATGACTTTCAACATGGGTGGCATAAAGTTTATGAAATAAATGATTCCAGAAAAAAAATGTATATTTTTTCCATTGTTCTATCTCTAATTCTGAAATTTAAAAAATATTTAAAGTGCATGCCTAACATCTTGAATAAAAAAATTAAAATATGCAACAAGTTCCATACTATCATAACTCAATAACTATGAAATGAGGTGGCATGTGAAGAAGAAACACAGAGGACAAAATGCAAACACAGGGATATTTGCAAAACAATTTTAAGTGTAGTTAACTAGAGTTTAGACACCTAAACCTGAATACTCTTACAGTGGAAACATTATTGTATGCATCATGGTGTGTATTTAGCATACATTAGCTGTCAAGTTTAAGTAATACCTTATATGCCCTTTTCGTAACTTGCCGAATTAGCTTTATGAAACCCAGCTGTTCAAAATAAAGCCTGGACTAGCAGTGCCATCTAGCATCTCTAAAAAAAAACCCAACAACAACAAAATCCCTGTGCACTTTACAGAATTGGTAGGTTAGCATTTATTAAGACTATCAATCTTTGTAATAGCCCTATGCATCAAGTCATAACCCTCAAGTGAGCAACAGGACATGTTCTGATAATCAATGTATTACCAAATATAACATCTGTACACGTCACACACCATCTGGACAATAAAAATGTCAGATAAAACTCTTTAGCCTTTGAAAGAGCTGAACTGAGACTGAGGAGAAGAGGGCTGCATTTACTAATGCAATGTTGGATTACAATACGTGGATAGTGTGAAGCTGTGATGAAGATGGGAAAGAGGAACAGCAAGACATTTTCTTCTTTAAGCAATATAAAATACATAAATGCTTTAGATGACCAAAGAAACTATTTGCTTTTGCCAGTAAGAGAAACATCTGACAATAAATTAATCCTCCATTCTGAAATCTAATAGACTGCTGCTTTGCACAGATACATATTGGCATGTAACAATGCATGTGAAATACATTCATTTCTTTCTCTCTCTCTAAAGTTAAAAGTCTTCAGATTTGCAAAAGTATAACAGTGAGCAAAATTTCACCCACTTTTATTGTTTGTTGAACAGAATGAATTGCTTGGCATTGCATAAGACAGAACATGAAAACAAATGCTGCCTCTCAGAGCCTACAGTATAGAAGACAGGCTCTGAAATGACAGGATGTACTGGGAAGCCTTGAAACACAGTCATTAATTATCGTCATTGTTAGGAGCAAGCCTTTAGAAAGAACTTGAGTGCAAACAAGGATGGGAAGACACTGTAGCATAAGGAGCTCAGAGAAAGAGAAGTGAGATGAGTTACTATTACAAGCTCAGCCGCAGCAGCCCCTTGGCACAGCAGTGTATAGATACAGGTATAGGCATAGGCACACACCTTTGCCCCATAGCTAAGAATCATTTCTCTATTGCATAAAACAGAGGAACTCATTATATTACAGGCATGATAATCAGATTATTAATATTTCAGTTGAAAGCCCTGAAGAACTGTTATATTGTGAAAATTATCCATGCCTTGATGACTTTCCAACAGATTTCAAGTGGCACTGTTTTCCCGTTCCCTGAGAAAAGTTTCGTTGAACCAGAAATGTAAATTTAAGCTTGCAATACCCTAGATCATGCTGTTCATGAAGAAAAACTTTTCCCCAACCCCAGCTAAGTTTTCTTGGGGTGGAAACAAAAACAGGAGTCCAAAGAGTTAAATGAATACCTCTGGAGAAAAACTAACCCAACCGAGTCTAGATGCCCAGTCACCCAGGTCAGACAACCAATGTGTCCAGTCTACAACACACCTCCAGTAAACTTTGTTTTCACAGAAACATATACAAAACCAAACCAATCGAGAGACAGTTTAACACAGCATTCTGCATCTGGCATACATGTTAAAAATAAAGTTATGCCAATGTAACTGTTTGGCAGCCACTGAAAAGTCACCTGTAACTATCCCAAAATCATTGTTCTGTTAGCAGCCCCAGTAGAAAAGTGTTATATCTAAGTATTTATTTCAGTGATTTTCTTTCAGAAGTGTGCCTTTTATGAGTGAAAAGCCTCACTTAATTATTACCTACTTATTACAACTGGTATTACATAAGGGTTTTTGAGTTTCAACTATGGAACATCATTCAGCTGAGTTAGATAAAAACACTAAATATATTTCCACAATATCCTCATTTTCCCTGTCAGAAATTGAACTGTTTGGTTGTTTATTTTTCCAAACCACTTTTTTTTTTTTCCTAGAGAGAAATGCTACCCTGTAAAAATAGTACGTTTTAAAATATAACAAGCCTGCAGTACTTTCAATAAGATCAGCAGCTTTTACATTGAGTAGTGGAAAAGTAAACTGTCAACAGTACAGTCTGTTAAAATGTTTTTACCTTTGTAAAAAAATATACAAATGGTGGCAGCATGCCATGTGTTTTCCAGTATCATGACCCAAATTTTAGACCTACCAACATGCACTTTGAAAAAGAGTCTGAGGAGATGTGGGAATGGAGATACGGCAGACGTTTTACAGAGCTCCCTTCTGCTTAGTTCAAGTTTGCTATAAAGGAAATGCTATGAGGTGGTAACCAAGAGTCTGTTTTATTTTCACACTCTTTTCAACATTTTGTTTAAATGCGAGTTAGTTTCTTACCTTTTTCCTGTGTTCTACTTTAAAAAACTTTTATTTTCCCTTTTAATTTTATTTCTGTTAGGGTGGGCTGGTGTGATTGGGAATTTATCCCCACTGAGCGAGTCTCTGCTTACAGACCCAGGAAGGCAAGGTACCTTATATACACTAGTATAGCTATTTATGCAGATCACATTAGTTTATTTAGAAGACTCACCATACCCTTGCAGTGCTCAGGGCATGATATGAGTGTGGCTATATTTGTTGAGCAAAAATGCTTAGATAGTAGGCAATCAGCAGCAGAGAATAAAGTAAGGGGTGGGAGGCAAAAATACATTCAAACTTGACACCCCTACAGAAAACTAACCCTCTAGCACAAAACTGGTTAGCCACCTAAAGCCACCAAGAGCATAGGCACAGGATGTTTTCCTAACAGGAGGAGGGGCTAGCTTGACCTTTTAATTTATAAAGAGAAACCACACACCCAGGTGTTGCAGCTCTGCTCGCTAGGAGCAATTAGGACATAATCTGGGTTGTTTATTTTGTTGGTTTCAGAGGTCCATGCTGAAAGATCAAAAAAGACTTACAGTCACTCAGGAAGCTCCATGCATGTGATGTTTTTCAAATGGCTTTTGTGTCGGTACTGTCTAGTTATTTGTTTGTTTGGAAAGTAAAACAGTCTCTTTAAGTAGAGAATCCCACTTGTGCTACAACAAAGCAAATTGCCCCTTCATTTCAAAGTTGGATTTTAAAGGAAAAGAACCTTGAAAGGAAATCTGTGCCAGAACAGTGAGCAGTAGGCATTCAGTTAAAAGTGTATTCTTAAAACCAATACAGCCAATGCCTTCTAGATGAATCCACTTTTACTAAATACTTTGTAGCTTAAGGAATATTGTTAATCAACTTATTAAAGAGATTGATTTAGTATATTTTAAGCCACTAATAGACTTCAGAGTCTCAAACAATTTGCTTGTTACCAACAGAGAAATATAAAAAGTATAGCCATCAATTACAACAGGTAATTCTTCCAGGCAACGGTGACAGCAGCGGCACAGCCAGAGTTGCAGAATTACTTCTGTGACCTTCCTAGAATGAAAAAGTCAAGCCTGCGTGGGTCTTTTGACCAAACTGTACCAGCATGGCAAAGAAAGTTGGGCAGTATTTCCAACAAGCAATAAAAAAATGTTTCTCAGGCTGTCGGCAGAGAACAAATACTGAGAGAAATAGAATGTAATGTGGTCTTCCCAAGCTCTGGTATCTTGAATCTCTCCAAAGAGTTATAGGTGCTGTCCTAAAAGTGCTGCCCATTAGTGTGCTCTCAGATTTCTTTAAAACAGTTCTGCATCAGAGATGTGCACAGTAGACCCTTTGGCCATGATATTGTTTCCAGGGTAAATCTGATTGAAAAGCTTAAGCCTTTTTTTTTTTTCCAATGCAGGTGGAATGTAGTACTTAAATGACAATTGCTTGTCCTATCCACCCAGGAAATGCAGTTCCCTCTGTGGGACAAGAACACATTATATGGATATGCAACTTCTAGCATATTGTAATGTCTTGGACAACCTTCAAGGAAAAGAGATTCTTCCCCTCTACTAAAGTGCTTGGTAGTTGATCTGTCATCAACTACCCACAAGAGAGAAGGAGGGTAAAAATAACCATTTTTCACAACAAATTCCTTTCCAAATCTTCCAGATTCCCTGTCAATGCCTTTTCTGTGGCTACTATTCTTGCAGCTACAGGGGACCTTGGCCAAGAGGATGGCAGGCCAGCCAGTGGAAACTCTCTGAAATCTTGAGATTGGCACAGAAAGATGTCAAAACTTGCCAACAGAGTTACATTAACTAACAACAGGCTGGGATACTGCAGTCTGGTCTCTACCCTTGCAAAGACTTTTACACAACCTCAATTCCACACACTGTGAGCCTGATCCAGAAAACACTGATACTAATGGAGACCTTTTTCCAGCTGATGTGACAGACCTTTGGCTCAGGAATTATAAACAGCCTTATTCATATGATTAGGGTTCCTTTCAATGTTTGAACTTAAATCACTGAGGTTATGACAGCAACACCTATCAGGACATACTGGGATATGGCAGCCAAAAGCTTAGAAAGGAATTAATACAGGGTGGGGTTTGGGTTTGTTTTTTTTTTTCTTTAAATATTCTGGTTATTTCTAATGTTTGCTGTCATTTAATCTTACATCAATAAAAAACTTTAAATAAAGACAAGGTGTCTGTTTGGTGTTGTCTTCGCTATTTAGAAATTTCTTTGCTAGTTTTCATGGAAAGAAAATGAAAACCAAGTCTAATATCTCAACTTCCAGAACAACTTACAAGCCTAGACAAGTCCGTTTCTAGTCTCTCTTATTTGTTTTTCCATGAAAATCAAGCAAGTATGTTTTTCTAAGGGAAATGGCATATGAAAAATTTGGCGCTGTAGGATCTGATTCACTGCGCGTCGTCTTCCATTCCATTCTGACTAACACAAAGACCAGTGATGTAGAAATGTCAGCCCTCATTTTATATGACATTAATATTTTACACAGCTTTGATAATCTAAGACAAAGATTATAACAGAATCAGTTCTGCTATCTTTAGCTTCAAAAGAAGAAAAACTACAGCATTCTATAAGATTAAAAATACTCATTTTTGTTTTCATTAGAGATAAAAGCTAATTTGCCATGGCACAAACAGGAAAGAGAAAGAAAATCTGTTTCTGGATGCATCTGCTGGTTACGAACACAAATTAAGATGAGTTTTTCTTCTTTTTAACTGGTGGAAGAGTTTAAAATATCAAAAATACAGTAAGAGCATAAAATTATAGAAGTTTCAATATTTCATCCAAAAGTAAATGTCCTGAACTTAGACACCAATTGCTTAACTTTTATATAACTTGAATGTTTTCATTGTTTCAATTTTGATATTTTGGGGGGTAAAGGTACAGATTCCTGAACTTCTAGTCCAAAAGCCAGTGGATGTCATACTCAGAGCTTGTTCCTCCTTACAGTGTTGACTAGAATCCACTGTTGGAGGCTTCTGGGAAACCACTTTTAGCCAGAAATTATTGTACTAGCTGCAGGAATTGTGTGGAAGAAAGATATGGGAAAGAGAAGCTTTCTGTACCATACATTAGAATCCAAGATGGATCCGATAGCTATAATAGTTATTCCTCACTATTCCTCACTCAGTGTTAATGAAAAATTTGAAATCTTTATCGATAATATTTTAAAGAAGGCTTACCATGTACAAATCTACGAAGTTACAAAGCTGGTAGTCATTTAAAAAGAAAGGCAAAATCTAATTGAGAAACAGAGAAGCAAATTCAATGGCTTGTTTCTTAAAATTTTAAACTACATCAGACGAGCAAAATAGCAAATGAACAAATAAGCAGATGAGCAAAATCTTATTTTGTCAGTTTTTTTACAATCCAAAGTAAAGACATACTACACTGGATGAAAGAATTTGCTGCATAGATGAAGTAGCAGGTTCGGATTCTGGAGATTTGGGTCTTACCTCTGCTACTGGACTTCGAAGTTGCCTTCAGCAAGTCACTTCCATAGTTTGTACCTCAGTTTCATTGCAAGTAATGTGGACTTTCCCTGAAAAGCGTTCTGACCTCTCTTTGTAGTACTCTTATTTCACTGCGATCTTACTTTTGAAAGAAAAATATAGTTTGGGCATTGGGGATATAACTTATCTTACAGCATTACCCTTGGGTAAATAATGTTAACCCGGGGCTATTTGCAGTATCCAAAATGGAATTTAAGGCAGACATGCATCTAATCAACTGAATTTCTGAAAACCTTTGCTCAGATATTGTTCAAAGTTCACAGGGGTTTTGGGCTTCAACAAAGGTGCACTGTCACCTACAGAACGACTTGCAGTGTGTAAAAAGCACTTAAACGCCTAAAATTGGACAGGATCAAGTAACTCTGCATGCTAGTGCATACCTTATATCATGGTGTAAGCACATGTCCTGCTGGAATCCTGGAAGTAAATCTGCTTATTTCCATGAGGGATTCAGTTCAGTGGGTGTTAACAATCATACCTGTGAGAAGAGAGACTGAAAAGTCCCATCACATTAATAAGAAGCTGTGGATGAGTCACCACTTGTGCTTTCACTTCTGTTTCAAAGTACTGATTCCTACTTCATTTGAACAAAGAAGACTTACCTGAAGTGTCTATAAACTCAAAGTAGAAGTTGGCATCTTCTTCCAGTACAGAAACAGAATGTAGGTCTCCAACAGAGTGGTAACCAGATCAGAATGTTTTATCTTAGGTGTGCAGACAGCAATCTAGATGCAACAGGCTATAGCTTCTTCTAGAGGAGCTAAGCATCTGACACTTAGGGACACTTAGGATGAACATCACAGTGCTGAAGTCCTTTATTATATTTATTACTGTGGTAGTTATATTGCAGTGAAACAGAGCTCACTTGTAGACATGATGACAACTCCAGATAACCAGAAAATTTTGGCTGTTCTTTCAGTGTTTCAGTTCAGATTCCAACTTTGTAACTCACACATTTTCTCATAAAAATATGTAGGAAGACTGTTTTAGTTATCTTCCACTTACCAGTAAGAAATGACATACTGATAGTCAATGTAAAGGCATTATCAGTAACTAATCTGATACTGAGTGCAACACTGTCCATGCATAGTTCAAGTCCTTAACCTGCTGTCATATTTATTACAGATAATTTCAAGAATGTTACGAAAAGCTGTTGGTGGAAGGAGTGGAGAGGGAGTATGTGTGCACTTACACTTCTGAAGAGGTTGATTGTCAGGACTTGTGTCAGTATAAATTACAAATTTCTGAGTTTTTATTATTGAATTACTCGATTGAATGCCAACTGTCTGAAGATATGATTCTTGGTGTAGGTCCCTCTTTTTCACATCTTTTATCTATACAGACAATACCACAAAATCTGGCTCAATAAAAAGATAAGATACTTCAAACTGATGGAGTCTTTACACAGTTAAATTTTTAGCATAATTTAAAATCATCAGGAACTCTACAGATTGGTCCAGGACCAATTACACAACCTGGATTATTAATGTAGCCTTGACTAAGAGTGATAAATAACCAGTACCATGACAGAATCATAGAATCATAGAACTGTCTAGGTTGGAAGGGACCTTTAAGATCTTCTAGTCCAACCATCAACCTAACTCTGATAAAAAAACATAACTAAACCATGTCACTAAACACTATGTTAACCTGTCTTTTAAATATCTCCAGGGATGGTGCCTCAACCACTTCGATGGGCAGTCCATTCCAATGCTTAATAACCATTTCAGTTTAATTTTTTTCACTCATATCCAATCAGAACCTCCCCTAGCACATTGAGGTCATTCCCTCTTTTCCTATCACCTGTGACTTGGGAGAACAGACCGACCCCCACCTCTCTACAACCCCCTTTCAGGTACTTGTAGAGAGCAATAAGGTCTCCCCTCAGCCTCCTTTCTTCTAGGCTGAACAACCCCAACTCCTTCCCCTCCTCCCTTATAAAGTCTTAAGACTTAAGAAGAAGCCCTTCTCAGTCAGATAGCCTCTCATGACTTTTTTCCCCCTTTCCGTGAAGGCTCATAATATCACCAGCGTAGGATTCCTCTAACTCAGTACCAGAGGAGTAAAAGGAACTAAATAGTCTACCTATTCTCTGCTACCACCATCCAGCTAAATACCTTGGTGCACCAAGTTCATGGGCACACAGCTCCTACTTACCATTGCTGCAGCAGACCAATGTCCGAGACAGCGAAACAAGGAGAGCTGAAGAGCTCCTCTTTTCTCAGCTGTAAGGATGCATTCTTCAGACTAATTGGTTACAAATGTTCACTTAACAAGCAAAGTTATTCACATGTTACAGTAATGCAATAGTGAGTCTTGAAGACTTTAAATGTTGTTCACTTGTCTCTCTAAATTAAAATCACCCAGCAATTATTATGGAAAAAAAATAGTACTTAAAGCAAATGTCATTTTTCATCTATGGGAAATTTTTATCCCAGAATTTAATGGATTGTTAGAATTCTTTTTTTTTTTCTTTTTCTTTTTTTTTTTTTAACAGAAAGCAAACCCTTTATATGAATGTATAACATTGCTAAAAAAACCCAAACCAAACAAAAACAGAAACCCAAAACCAACAATACAAGGATTAGAAATAAAAGCAGAAGTCTTTTCTTGCTACGTTATTGATTTTTTCACTCAGATGTGATCAAATAGTCATACTTCTGACAGGTATTCAGTACACTGTGTTAAAGAAACCCATAAATCAGACCCTGTGTATCTGCACACATGACACAAATATACTACACTGGAAAAAATATAGGAAGAATGAAAACAAATCAGCATACAGTGAATAAGCATTAATTACTGTCTTCCTTAGTCTACATTGGGAATTTCCAGGGAAATTCTACAACTGCCATGCTCTGATATATTTTCTGCTATTTGGTCAGTGCAGGAAAACCACATAGAATCTGTTGAAGTCAGCTGCTCAGAATCAAATGAAATTTGAGTCCTGTTTATTCTCTAAGTTTTGCAGAATTAGAGTTTGAGAGAAAGAGAATTCTCATAAAGAGAAATGGAAAATAAATTATTGTGAAAGGATGAGAGAGCTTGTTCTGTTCTTGCTTATTTTGTAGTTTCACAGGAGATGTCCCTTAGTAATGCAAGTGTTCTGTTAAGCATTTACTCAAGACTTATTTGGTTTCTTCAAAATCATGAAAACTATAGGAAAAGAATTCAGCAATCATTGAAATTAATCACTCCATCAGATTAGGTCCACCTAGAAGAACACAACAAATTTCTTTCTAACTTATTTTTGATATTTCCCTTGAAAACAATCATACAACCTACTGGTTCCTTGTAATGCTCATCAGAAGCACTGAACATTGTGTCCATAATTAATGACCTTGGCCTTCTCCTGACAAGATACATAACAGCTACTTTGGTACCATCTTTCCAGATATGAAAATGTTAGTACCTTTCTAACTTGAAAAAGTGCCATTCTCACATCTTGGGTAGTTTTAAATCCCTTAAAAATCTTGATAGTCTCACTCCTGATATTCAGATTTCTATGGGAAGAATTCCAACTTTTTATAAGTCAGCTGAAAGTCTAAGTAGGAAAAGCTGAACAAACCTGCCCTAAGAGTACATAAACACACAGGTAGCTTTGAACATGTGTGCTGTCACACTGAAATTTATTGGAATATGCAGGTGCTAACAACATGCATAAGAAACTATCCATAGGGCTGGCTAAGGGCTCAAAGTCCTGTAAGGCAAATTCCAGTTTTGCTTGAAGATTTCTAATAGATTAGAGGGTCTTATTTATGGATAGTGTTTTCTATGTCATGATTTGGTGAGCTGACTTTATTATTTCCCTAACTTTAACCTCAGTTATTATGTCTTCATAGATAGGACTCACACGTTTGCTCCTGTTGTAGAAGACAATAATTTTTACATATTGCCTGATGTTAATTGATTTGATTTTGTCAGAAATACAGGCTGGACATAGTCATTCTTGGTGTCAGGCTATTCCCTATCCCCAGTTCTACTCAGTATTCAGAAAGGAGATCTACACATGTCAGCCATCAAGCAAAAAACTGAGGAGACGACATCCCAGCCGTCACTTCTCTGCAGATGGTCCACATCAGGAACAGGACAGGCTGCTTTCAGGGTACACAATACTGTGCATTTGGGAACAGATATTCAAGGACAGGTTTCCATTTTGGAGGATATATGACTTCTCCTTACCTCCCATTTGAGGACACTAAGCACTTATAAGAGAATGGAAGGCGATCAGGTAGCAACTTGTCCAGTGGAGCTGAGAATAAGCCCAGTTTTAAGTCTTCTGGAGATGTAGATTTTACTGCAACTTGTAAAGACAAAATAGCTTTACTTCCCTCATTCCCTCTCCTCAGACAGGTGACTTGTGGTGGCTTATCTGATTATGTGATTTTTTAACAAATTTGAATGCTTGTCCATAGGGAATCAGGACCAGAAAGACTGTTTGGTAACTAAATTGTATGGTTGGAGTTCATACGTCATTTGTAAATGCTTTTTAAAAAATTCTGACTAATCACCATACAGTGATCATGAAGTAACTGTCTCTCATGCCTAGAGTTTGTTTTGCAGAGCATTTACCTGCTACTTTACTAAGTGACTAACTAGCTAGCTAACTAACTAACTAATAGAATTGTTAATTAATTGAAGAGATTTCTGCCTTTTGGTGTGTGACACAAGCACAAACAAGCAAAGCTGACGTGGAGCTGGCTGAAACAAGGGTCACCACTGTTTTGTTAAATCATTTGTACAATAGACTCATAGAAGTTAAGAAGACATTAAAGGCACTAGTGTTTAATGCCTCAGAAATTAAGTAAATATTTTCACCCTTGTGTCACCTGTGGATATTGTAGGGTGGCCTATCTATTCAGGCCTTCCATATGCTCTCCTCTGCTTAGACAGCATTTTGTTTGAAGCAGTGTTTCTCCACAGACATCAGTCACCTTTTGCCACAAGTAACTTGTTCTTCGTTGTTCATATTTCTGTTGTTTAGATGCGCAAGATTATATTCTTTTCCCAGTAATCACGAGAATAGGATAGCTTGGTGATTTAGAGCTGGAAGGAATAGCAGAGGAAAGGCAGCACCACAAGCAGAGTAAAAGAGAAAGAAATGGAGGTGTGCCTCCTTCTTCAGCTTCCTCTCTCCATCCTTTGAGTGCAAAAGCTCTTTTATGCTTTTGAAAACTGCTTGGAATGAGCTTATACCTAATGCTTCTTGTGATCGGTAATGTCTCTTGATTCAGCAAATTTGAGCATGCTTTATGAGCTGCACTGACAAAACTGCAACTGTTTTTTAGTATTTAGTAATTTCCAAGGAAGGTATTTTACCAATTATTGGCATGCAAAAACCAATGTGTGTCATTTTCGCAGTTCCTCGCTTTTAACTGCACGTAGGACATGTGAAATGTGATGTCAAGTTTGCTGAACCTGGCATTTATGAGCTAATCATTATCATCCGTAACTGGCAACATGGTTAAAATCTGCAAGAATTTGGATCTGCGTGGCCAGTTGGTATGCATATGCTGTAAAGAAAAATAATCTCTTTAAGCCTCACAGAATGGATGACTGCTCTTCAGAGAGTTGTTTAAATCTTTGACATGCTGTAAACATTTAAAATAATGCTAGAAAGAATATACCATACTGTTATCCTTTGTCTCTGTGTTTTGATCTTAATAAAAAGCTAAACAATTTGCTAATAAATATAGAACTAATTATGCTGCATTTCCAAAACCATAATCAGCAGCTGGAGAGTACCCTGTAATACAAGAAAATCATCTTTTAGAAGATCACAATTCGGCAATAAGCTGACTTTGAGGGACTCGTCGTTTGATAGAAAGCCTAGCACAGTGGTAGAGGCTGGCTGTTCTTTCTGAAAACCAGGACTAAATAATAAGAAGGGTGTATCTAGCTGGGCAATTATATCTGAGTCATGGTGTTCTTACTAATAACATTAAGGATACTAAGCTATTAAGTGCTTAGGAAAAAATCCCATATATTTGAGCTGACTCCGCATCTGGTTTTTGTCTTGATGATATCTTCGATGAGATGTTTCTCACAGACGTGTGACAAGGTTTGGCCTTCAGAAAGGTGATGTGCAGCCCAGCACAGCACTTCGGTGGAAACACATGTGGAATGATCCCTGTAAGAGAATCCAGGCTACTTATCTCCTGAAGGGTGCCATGCATAGGGAGGCTGACAGGTGCCCAGCCTGGCTTGCAGCATCCCCATCATTATCCGCTCAGCGGAAGGTATGGGGAGATGTCCCCTGATTCCTGGCCTTGCCCCGTGCTTCTCTGCTAGCACAGAGCTCGCTTCCATCACCCTTCCTCACGCTGAGAGGTGCTTACTCACAGAAGTAATTCCAGTGACTGCTACAAATTAGCTGACAAAGAAGAGGCAATGTGTGAGCTCCCCCTGCAATGTGTGAGCTATTAACTAGCTCAGAGGGAGCCCAGCTGGCTACCCTGGTTGCCTGTGGTGAGGCAAGCATGTTCAGCTGTTGGGCTGATGTTCCTAGCTGTCAGCTCTGTTTCAAATAGTTCCACAAGCAATGCCTAGAAGTGACTTCTTCACTCCCTTCCAGTAGCACTTAAGAAGGATGGAGGCTAGCAAAGCTGAGAAATCTTGGTTTGGCTTCATTGCCTTTCTTAAAGGCAATCTCGATTGGATCCAAGAAGGGTACTGGATAGTTAACACCTTTCAGGTGCTATTAAACACCCCTGTTCATAAAAAAGTTTGTGTAACTTTTTGGGGGGCTTCTCAGTTATGTGCCACGTAAAGGTCTTTTCCAGAAATTAATAGATACAATCCAAAGGTACAAAGATGACATTTAGTCCAAATTATCCCTATTTCTGGAAAGTTTCCTCCAGGAAACAGGAGCTTCAATATCACAAATAAGCCAAGAAACCTTGTTTCAGCTGAAGTTTTGGATCCTGGGAATCATTAGTGAAAATGTTGATAGCATATCTTAAGAAGAAGTTGTATAAACAATTAGAATAAACAGTGTGGGGGGAACAAATCATTACCATTGCAAGGAAAGCTCACAGGTGTAACGGTTTGTGTGGAGGGAGGGTATATCAGAATGCACAAAGTATCTGTAAATCCTGGTAGGTTTCCCCATGGAAAATGTGGATGAGGTTGAATCAGGGGGGGCAGGGATGATATGAAAGAATCTGCAAAGACCTGACTGACATTTACTTCTTCCTGTCAGTTTCTGACAGTTTTGTTCTCAATCACTCATATTTATAAGACTATTTAAGTGCTCTGCATTCATGGTAGTTCTGTATGAAATAAGAAAGAAAAACAAATCCTCTAAGATTAAAGTAACCCCTTGGAAATATTGCCTTTTTAATTATGTTTGTGCCGCAGAGTACGCAAAACTGGCTGCCAGCAGACCATTACTAAACACGGTCAGTGTCCAAGCCACGCACATAGCTATTTATGGCACTGCAGCTCAGTGTCTGGGGGTCTGTAGTCTTCTCTAGCTGACCTCCATAGAATGCATTTTTTTTTTATTTATTCTTCTTTTTTTAATAGCTGTCTTTATAAAACAAAAATTATTTTCAAATCTTTTCAAATGTCATACATCTTTGTAATTTCTTTGTCAGACATAGCATGACCATAAACATACTCTAAGAGAATAGACATAATTAGTATTTTAAGAAGAATAAACAATTTTCTCAATTGTCTGCTTGAAGCACAGCTTTCAGACAGTTTTGCCAATACCTCCATGAGAGAGAGATATACTACTAATTTAAGTGATGTGGTAAATCCTGTCTGGTACCAAAATTTTTATGTCTATTCACAAGAAGATAACCTGTGCAGTCCTAAGAGCTGCCATATTTTGATTCTGTTTCTTAAAAGAAAAACATATAATACAGTATCTTCCAGCTGATCATTACCTGGCACCAGTGGCAGGGATTGCCAAGCCAACTCCTCCTTCTTCCACCAAATCTCATGGAGTGAGTACCATCTTGCTCCTCCTAAGGATTAGCCTCAGCCTGGGCAAGGCTGTTCCCACTAGTGATTCTACAGGCTGGATGGAACCAGCTGTGGCTGAACTACATTTTGGTAATCTCAGACTCATTTTGCAGGTGTCTACTGTTATGTCTGACCAAGAAATGCAAGTCATTTTGACATAAAAAAAGAAACACTGAAACAAGAATTTTATTAACCTCTGCTATTAACTCTGCTGGAGGTCTCCAGTTTTGGACACTTAGTTGGAAAGGAGCACGCACAGAAGAGCCAAGAAGTATGCTTCACACACTACCAAATCCCACTACAGGCAGCTAAAACAGTATTCTGATTTTATATGTCTGATTCCAGATTCATAAACACACAAATGAGTTATACCACCTTCAGTCTTGATATTTGTCAACTTAAGGGCTTATTTTATACCTCATTTCAACATATAAATCAGAGTAATACTGGTATTTTGACACTTTTTAAATGACATGGAGGTACTTGAAATGGTGAAAAATAAAGATAAATACAATGATGCTGTTTTTGCAGACTTCTCAGAAGTAAGCAACTGTAATAATGATTTTTTCTTTAATCTTTAGGCCATACTTTATCCAGATAAAATGCAATGCCTTTCAATCCCTGTTATTGGTGGGCATGAACTTCACAGTGCAAAGATTTCAGCAAGTAGCACTGCATCTGAAGCCAAATAGCTTACCTCATTACTGGTTGGTGACTGTGCCAGTCTGGAATATGTGCCACTGCCTTTTCTTTATAACTAAAACTAGTGTTTTATAACTCTACCATGTTATGCAGGTCACAATTTACATACAGAAGGAGGCATCTGAGCCGATCACTGGTGTTTGGCATTCCTCGCCTCGTATCTGGCAGAGCTGCCTCTCTGGCAGTGACATTCCTGGCCCAAATCTCTCTCAATGAAATCACTGGCAAATTTCCCAACACCTTGAATAAGAACAGAATTGGGTCCCATGACCAGAAGATGCTCATGCAACTCTCATCATACTGTAAGCAGCAAATGTTCATGATTGCTATCTAGCAATTCAAACTGAGGGGCTGGTGACATCTGAGAGTGAGCTGACTATATTAACACTCAAAAGCATAGCAGAACTTAGTTACACCATCAAAAAGATACGCCTTGCCTAAGGGAAATCATACCAAGCAAAAACCTATCTTAAAATATTCCTCCTCTGATTGAAGTAATCTATTTCATAAGGAAATAAAAAAACACAAACAAAGAAACCTCTAATCATCCCTCCTTGATGATCAAAAGACAAAAACATGACATAAGCTATTGCTACAAGTATCAAAAAAATATTTTGTTTAGACTATTTTTCATTAAAATTCACCTGTGCAATTCATTTCCCTCAACATTCTTTGGAAAGAAAACATCCTGAAAAGAGAATTCTTAAAATATATCTTCTACTTTGGGCATATTTTTCAGAAATGGGTTCCTTTATTTCGTTCCAGATGGGTCGATGTAATTCAGGATTTATAGAACTTCAGTGCAGAAAACTTTTTACAGAATCTAAGAGCGGTAAAAGGCAAAACAGAAACACTGTTTTAGAACCAGTGGGTACCATTTCTAGTCTAAGACCTGTACTGAAGGTAGCTGCTTTTCAGGCTTAGCAATGGAACAATTAATAAAGGAACCCATTAAGGTCTGATTGCTGCTGCTAAAAAGGAAGGTTGAATTTCAGTCCTTTGAAGTAACTGAGAATGATTCAGGCCTCATTACAGAGATATAATCTACATTCATACATTTATGTTAGTGATTCAAATCTATTGGGACAGATTGAATTCCGTTAAATAGTGCATCTTTCCTGTGGAACTTTTCTCAGGCTTTCTCAGGCTAACCTAAGAGGTGACCTGACAATACAAAGTAGTGGGGTATTTAGGGATTCAACTGTGCTATAAAAGAAAGCCTATACAGAAAGTAGAAAAAAAGAATGAGATATAATCTAAAAAGCTATGTCAGCTTTTCATTTGGACTCTGTTTTGTAAATGCCCTCCCTGTCATCACACAGGATAGAAAAGGACTCTATGCGTTGTAGTAGTTTTAAGTACTGCATCGAATATTGCACCTGCCAGAAGCAGATTTAATATGAAATTCCAGATATGTGGGTTTTGTTCTTAACCACAAGATCTTACAACCAGCATCAGCCAATCACAATCCAGAAACAGGTCTAAACAGAACCCTTTTTGAGTAAATTCAAGACGGTACCTATTTTTTTAATGAGTAGGAGTTAAATGTATCTGTTTGACCCCCAAACTACTATGCTCTCCTGCCACCAGAAATCCTAAGAGGACAATTCATTGTATTTTCCATCATTTGACACAATAAAAATGAGAAAAAAATGAAAGGTTTCTTCAAATGTATAACTTTAAGACATTATGGTAATTATTTATAATTTAAGCTATGATTCCATGAATTTTATAAGCTGCCAGAATCAAAAGAACTGCAACTTTAGAAATACTATGTTGTACCCTTCATGACCAAGAGAGCAAGCAAACATTGACATAATCTTTGTAGACATATACATAACCTGTCAGGCATTCACCAAAAAGTAAGCTTTTTGTTTTCATTTTGGGGTTTTTTTTTTGTTGTTGTTGTTTTTTCATCAGTTGACACAAATGGAAAGCCTAAATCAAATTCACAAAAAAAAATAAAATATCTGAAATGCCTTGCACTCAGTGAAAACACAAGCAGAATAAATACTCTGAAGTACTATAAACAACATCATAAAACATATTGATTCTAACATTAAATGGTTTCATTTTTAAGGCTGTTTAAATGTCACCCCCAGAAGCTGAACACATAAATTTAGGAGCTGACTCTCTCCAGAATAAACACCATAATTGGAGAAAATCATTTCTAATTTCTATTGTGAAGTTAATAATATATTAAACATCCTAATCTAATGAATCAGTCTAATTTCAGAACTATTCGTTCTTTTCTGTAATTTTGTTGTTTAAATTAAGATTTACTCCAAATGCCAAATGTAATTGCATAGGCGGTTTTCCATTGCTTTCCACTGATCTGTGTTATTAAACTGCCTCTATTTCAAAAAAGTTCTAGGTTTACATGTTGAGGTACTCACTGCCTTTCTGTACGACTTCACTTCTCTGCTACTCCATTCTCTTAGTAAATGTTCCACCTACTTGCATTCCAAAACAGTTGTTTTACAATATTAAATACTGAACCAAACTTTAGCATCTTGCACGCTGCCCATATCCTGTCAGTCCCTGATCCTTCATTCTGGTGTTAAAAGATAGTACATCATATGGAAGATGCCTGTTAATTACTGGGAAAGCTGACAGTTCAGTGATGAGCTAGAAGTATGAATCTGTCATAACATTCAGTACATGAAATGACAAATCCATTAGGAAAGATGGAATCAAAGGAAAAACCAACAACATACGCCCCTCCCGGAAAATAATAGCTTGAAAAATCACTTTAAAATAGACTCGAAAATGGAAATTTTTTTTTTCTTTCTGGCAAAGGAAACTGCATTAGTTTAAAAAAAAAACAAACCAGCAAATATTCAGACAGATTTTATGGGCAAACCTTTGCAATCCCAATAAAGCCCCTTTTGCTTTGAAGTAAGACGCGTGATTCAGTAAATGACTCATGTTAGCAATTAGAAAATGGTCATTTAGGGCCCTGATTTCTTTTGAGACAAGGAGGGTGAGGGTGGGGAAAGAGACACAATAAATCTTGAGAGGCTTAAAAGGAAGAGCAGGCTAAAGTGTGAACTTTTTATTTCAGCAACGGAAGCGAGAAATCAGTGATTCATTAAAGGAGGGAGAAAGACCTCCATGGAAGCTGGCAAAGAAGAAGGAAAAGGAGCTAATTATGTCTCTTTCCTTTTTACTCTCCCTGACCGGCATATAATCTGCTTTTCCAGGGTCTGCCTGTAGTATATCCTTCTTTCCAACCTCTCCACCCAACCCCTCCTCCAGCGGGGGGAGGGGGAGATCTAGCCGGCAACAAGCTCCAGGTGGCTTTCTCAAGCACTTCACCGCCGAAAAAAATAAAATAAAATCCTCCGCTAGAAAACAAGTTTCTTTTTTTTTTTTTTTTCTTTTCTTTTTTTTTTTTTTTGGAAGGGAGGGGGACACACACACACACAAGGGGGAGGGAAGCCTCCCTAGAGGGGATTGGTTCAGCCTGGAAGACAGGGAAATTAGTAAAGCATGAGTCTCCAAGCCATGCTGGTGGCCGGCGCTCGGAGGAGAAGAACGCTTTAGGAGCAATTAGCATCGAGCCGAAGGCGGCGGCGGCTGCTGCTGTTGCCGCCGCCGCCCGGGAGGAAGCGAGGGCAGCTCCCGAGGCTCCCTCCGCAGCGGGCACCGCTCCCTCCGACTGCAAAAGGGTTTCAGATGTCCCACCGCTGCTTGACCCCCTGCAAATAAGGGTTGACCACCGGAGGCACATCCCACCTCTGACTTGTAATCGCTGACATTTAGGCTACAGCTTCCAACCTGTTTACAACCAAAGGGGGAGGGAAAGGAAAGGAAAGGAAGGGAAAAGAAAGGAAGGGAAAGGGGGGGGGGGGGGGGAGACAAGTTGGGAATTTTCCCTCTCTCTCTTTCTTGCTCTCTCTCTCTTTGGATGATTTTTTTTTTTTTTTAAATACTGTTCTGGAGAATTCAAAGCAAAACAAAGAAACTGCCTCCTCTGGGGTTGTCAGTGAGAAAGGACGAGTTGTGCAACTGGTTGGGGATTTGCAAAAAGGCAAGGGGGTGGGGATCAGAAGAAGGTGCAAAGCCACAAAGTGTGAGTGCATGTATGTGTAAAGGGGTATGTGTGAAAAATCCCTTCCAGCACCCCTTTCCGCTGGTTGTTATTTATTTTTGTTGTTGTTGTTGTTCACTTTGCTGTCATCTATTTTTCAGACCTTTCTGCATCTAAGATGGTGAAGAAAGGAGTGAGGAAGAGAACAAAATAACTACTGGGAAGTCTCAAATCAGGTTGGGGAGTGTGTGTGTATGTGGGGGGGGTGGGGTGGGGAAGAGAAAAAGGAAAGAGGATTAACCACAGCAACCCCCCCAAAAAAAACCAACAGCTCTTTTTTCTGAGGGAGGACTCGAAGGATTAAAAGGCAGCAACTTCTGAGGCGATTTGTCCCCTGAGTTATGGATGTTGGTGCACATACTTCAGGCCAGATCAGAGCTCAGAGGGATCTAACCACAAGCAGCAACCACCGGCTCTCCACTTGCCTTTTACCAGGTTTTACCCTTCCAGTATGTTTCATTTGATAAGACATTTTCCAGCGCCCAGAGTTTCAGTACAATGTGCAAATGGATACTGACAAATGGTGCCTCAGCCTTTTCCCACCTGCCTTGTTGCTGCTTGCTGCTGCTCTTCTTGGTGTCTTCTGTGCCTGTCACCTGCCATGACCTCGGCCAGGACATGCTGTCCCCGGAGGCCACCAACTCTTCTTCTTCATCATCCTCCTCCTTCCCCTCGTCCTTCTCCTCTCCTTCCAGTGCGGGGAGACACGTGCGGAGCTACAATCACCTCCAAGGAGACGTGCGTAAGAGGAAGCTCTACTCTTACAACAAGTACTTTCTCAAGATCGAGAAGAACGGCAAGGTCAGCGGCACCAAGAAGGAGAACTGCCCCTTCAGTAAGTACCCCCCTGCCGCCGCGATGCCGGGCAGCGGCTGCCGGTACCCACCCCACCCCCCTCCCCTTCCCCGCAGAGCGCCCCGCCGGCGGCGGCCGCCCCGGTCCCGCCGCGCCCGAGCCCCCCGGCCGGGGAGGGAAGGAAGGGGAAGGGGTTGCCCCGGCGGGGAGGGCAGAGGTGGGGTGGGCGCCGCTCCCCGCCAGCCCCTGTCCGCGCATCTCTTCCCGTTACTGCGTTGCGTTTGCAAATGGCTTCGCCGAGCGCGGTTTGTTTCTCTGCCTGTGGCCGATGAGCAAATTAGAAGGATTTGGAAGGATGTGGCGCGGAGTGTGTGTATGTGTGTGTGTGGGGGGGGCATTGTCTCCCGAATCTGAAAATCATTATCCCCTGTCATTAAAGTGCCTTGACGAGAACGCTGTATGGAAACAATGCATGGATTTCCCCCGCGCGCGCACACACACGCACCCGAGCTTCTCCCCGACCCGCACCAGAGCTGTCTGCTCCTCGCTCCCTCCTACCCGAGACCCAAACAGGGGTTTTTTGGGTTGTGGGTTTGGGTTGGGGTTTTTTTTTCTGTTTGTTTTTTTTTTTGTTGTTGTTGTTGTGGTGTCTTCCCCTCCTTCGGGCGGGGGTCGTTCCTGGGTTTGTCCCCGCCAATGGGGGTGCCCGGCGGGTGCCGGCGGTGAGGCGATGCCGGTGCCCGCCGCGTCCCGGGCGTGCGCCCCGCCGGTGCCGGGCGGCAGCGCCGCTGTTACCGCTACTCGCTCCATTGTAAACATCTGGGGCTGCCTCCGCACGGACCTCACACGCATTTCATTGTCGTACTTTTTATTTATTTATTTATTTATTTTTTAAAAAAGAAATTATTTCAAAGTAAAAGTCATATGGCTGTTTCCATGGCTGTAGTTTCAAGCTTTTCTGTAGTGCTAATTAGGCTTTTAGTAACAGCATGCTTCTGGTAATGTATTTTTGGCTGTCAGTGCTAGAAACGTAACCTTTATTCGGTTTTCCTGCCTGTGCAATCTCAAATTGAAGTAACTGTAGTAAATCACAATATATTGCATTGTAACTCTTAAGTGACTATGTCTTGCTTTAGCAGCATGCTGAAAAAGTAAGCCCTGTTATGCAAGTGTTGGAAGAAATTCTCTGACTTGCTTCACTGGTGGAGAACCACATTTTGGTCCTTAGGATGTTTTACACAAATCCAGATAAACCTGGGGATAAATCCTTTGTTAAATTAAAACAACTTAAAGCGACTTAAGCAGATCCCTTGTTAACTAAAGCATGGAGTACTTCAGTAGGTTGCCATGCTGTCTGATAGAAATTCTGTTAATTCAGCTGTATTTCTGTTAAACGCCCATAACATAGGCTTACAAACAGGGAGGAGAGGACTACTGTATCATATGTCACTACTTCACTTGCTCCACCTTGCAACTTCATACTTTATCATGCATTTAATGTTTGTAAAAGCTTTAGATGTCAAAGCAGCTGAGTCTTACCACCTCCATTTCCGTATTTTGTAGAAACCCAAATTCTTGAAAAACTGAGCTATGATGAAGGCTTCACTTTAAATTTGTGTGGAATCAGGTTCTACCACAGTATTTCTTAGATTACTTAATTTACGGAGGAGGACAGCATCATTCTCCTAAAATGAGAGGCTGAAAGCGTTGTATGCATCTCCGAGAACAGCCATTCTGTGTCAAACATTGCTGCTGGGAAGGCTGTAAGGGGCCCAGTCTGACAACGGTGTACTCGGAGAAGTACCTACTCATCTGAGCAGCCCCCCTGAGCCAGCAGAACTGTTCTGGGAGTTAAGTTGCACGTCTGCATGAGCTTCTGCATGATCTTGACAAGAAGTGTTAGAATACACCGAAATGCACAAATAAGTCTTTCTACTTTTTCAGTCCACATGCAAGAACCTACCTACCCCATGCAGCTGTAGGGTGTGATTCTTTTTTCCTAGTTTTCTAGTCAGTGCATCAGGAAGACAATTGGTGTTCGTGGTGATGTCGTGGTTATTGTCGCATCCTCAGAGTATCTACAGAAAGAGAGGAAAATGCAATTTGTTTCATATAAAAGCAAAGCAATGTTTTTATTACACATAGCTGTGTCCCATCCCTTGAGTTTTACATGCAGTGAAAAAAGGACTCCTATCATCTTAAAACTTGCAACTCGCTAACTGCACTTACATCACGAAGTCAGACCTAATCTAAAACATCTTTAAATATGAAACAATTAGGATCTTGTTAGCAGAAGATAAGTCAAACAGTTGTATGTTCTTCTTTAACAGTCATTATAATCTGCAATGTGAAATTGTGCTTTCTCTAAAAGTACATAGTTTGAGACCATTTAGGAATAGATTAACTATGCCTTTATTTAAAGCCTGGTTATGTTGCAAGAGATTCACAAAATCTATGCTTCTCCTAACCTCATATGTAGCTGTGCCATCATAATGCTGTGGTAATTCCTCAGTGGACTGATTACATGAAATATATGGTATCTTTAAGGCAGTCTAAAGTATGAATACTTACGTATGTATAGGTTTCTGCCATGCATAAAGGGTTACCCAGCCATCCCACTAAACTGTAGCCTGTTTAACATTAAAGGTTATCTAATATAAGTTCCTCTTTCAAAACCACGCTTTCTTAAACAAATACTAATGACTGTTGACACACAAGGCTTTGAAATATTCTAATTGGAGCCTAATTGTCTTTTTCTCATACGCTAATGTTTAAAATTCATTTATGCTGCAGTAAGGCCTTATCTGTAGGGCTGTAAGATCATGATATGTTGTGTAATTAGACAACAGCTTTCATGGCTCACTGCCAACTAAGCACTGTCAAGCAAGAAGAACAGTTGGAGAAAGTCAGAATAAACATTCAGAAAACAGAATTTAGTCTCCAGCCTTTAAATGGCTCAAGCAGCATTCATAGATCTGCTCTATAAATATTGCATAGAGTGTGCTAAATTAAAGTTTACTCTGGCAGATGTTTTCCAACTTGATTGCTTGGAACTGTTCCATCAGCCTTTCTCTACCTATTGGGTAATGGGAGCGGAGGTGGCTTCTGACTGCCCTGTCAGGAAGCTGGGGGAAGTTGCAGCATTTGTCATAGCTGAAGTGTGTCTGTCACTAGTAGGGCAATTTTTAGGTTTTGTTTTATTGTTCCTTACATCTGGAAGTTGGTCCTCAAAATGCAACTGCTACATCATCCCACAAGTACCATAGCTGTGAAGTCCATTGCCCACTGTTCACGATACAGCCATTTGCATTCAGGAATAAGGGAACTGCTTTCTGGAGACTTACTGGGGGGTGGGGGGAGAGGGGTGGTGTGTGAGGGGGGAGCAATAAGAGCAATTACTTGAGATCTGGAATGACCAAGGGAAGCTTAAGCCATAGGCGTAATGGTTTTAAATTGGAAGTGGGGAGATTTAGATTAGACACCAGAAAGAAATTCTTTACAATGAGAGTGGTGAGGCACTGGAACAGGTTGCCCAGAGAAGCTGTGGCTCCCCCATCCCTGGAAGCGTCCAAGGCCAGGCTGGATGGGGCTTTGAGCAACCTGTTCTGGTGGGAGGTGTCCCT
>BJBW01009665.1:64984-78813 GCA_004320125.1 Scolopax mira | reverse complement strand
CCTTCCAACCCAAACCATTCTATGATTCTATGATATGTTAAAATGGAGAGATAACTGCATGTGTGCAGCTTCTGGCTTGCACCTAGAAAATTTTCATGAAGACAGTGAATCTCTTTGGGTTTAACAGATGGCATGCATTGGGCTACATGATATGTGATAAGCTAGATCGGGAAAACTCAGACACATTTTTGAGTGTTTGAGTATATTCAATTGACTTTTAAGGCAATGGTTAATAGTGTTATGAAACACACAGACTTTACATTTACAGGACAGATCTCAAAAGCAGAGGAATGGTAATGCAATATGTGATGCTTAATTAGCAGCAGCTAACTTGTAGTGTGTGGAGGAAGTTCTGCCTAAGCAAGGATTGCGGGGTCAGGCCATTATTTAGGTACATGTTTAGGGAGTGGATTCTGTGTCACTGAGCCTGAATATTACTGGGAAGAATTGCTGGAGCGATTCCTACGGGCTTTGGACCAAGCAGTGCTATGCAAAACCTACGGTAGATGGCGGCACAGCCACTGTCTGGTGTCACCTCTGCTACACGTAGGTGGACAAGAAGAGGCTCGATCCTCAGCTGCATGAGCTAATTTAGCTCCGACAAAGTTGAAAGGCTTGCAGCAGCTGAGAGACTGTTAATTGGCCTTCTGAGCATCCAAAGTGGATTTATCCAAACAGTGCGATGGCACTGCAATTGCAGGGAAAGAGTGTTCACTGGGGGAGGTAGCATGAAATAATTTGCTACTTCTCATAAACTAACCTATTCCAGACTTTTCCCTTGAGTATGGGATTATCTTTTATAAAGTCCCATTGGTTTTGCTTTAGTTAGTGGAATCAGATTAGCAACATAATGACTAATGGCAAGAAAGTTTTGATCCTCATTCTGTAGGCCAAAAGATTGTAAACAAATGCTCAAATTACTAGAAATGCTGATCGTTAGGGTTTTAAGTGTATGCACTTAAAACATGACATATAAATACAGATATGTACTATATATTTGATTATATACATAAAAATGGCAGTCAACGTGTTTTAAGTATACTCAGTTTGATATTCAGTTTCTTGATTATACCTCGAGTGTAATAAAACCATAAAGCTTGGTAGATACCTTAACCTCAGCTGTAAATCTCAAACCAGAAGAGAATATGTGGTAAAATATGTTCTTTTGCCACTGAACATTATTTAAGCTAGCTGTTTGGGGTTATCAGTTCCTCATGAGTTGGTGTTTGTAAATTAATGTGAGAACTTTTCTCTGTTTTTCTGAAGATGGATTAGTAGGCATATGTGTTTTGTTATTTTACTCTCCATAGAGAACTGGTTTATTCTTTTACCTATCAAAAAGACTTAGAATAGAAAATAATATTGTTTTAGTAAAGTAATTTGGAACTTAGATTCCTTAATATGAAATGTGTAACTTCTGATAGAGGTGATTTCTCACTTTAAGGTTTTTTTTTTTCTTCTCCTCTGCAGAACTCAGTTACATAATTTATAACTAGCAGTATGCAACCTTAGGCACTTAGGATTTATGTATGTAGAAAGAATTGTACTATTTAACATCTACATGACACTCTCCTGTTACTCTCACTGCATTCCTGCCTTGTGGACCCTCCATGCTGATGCTGTAGCCCTGTCATAAATCTGTTCAAAATATACAGTTGTAAGAAGTCTTTTTGTCTTCATAAATCTAACTTATAGCCACTTGCAAAAAAAAAAAAAAAAAAAAAGAGACAGAGAAAAGAGTTAGGGGTAATTGGAAGTTTGTTCTTCGTAGAACCTCAGAAGAAAGAAACCAAAGGGCATGCAGGCTTACAGATGTGCTGCTGTTTTAATGGGAGGGTTCTCAGGTACTGGTGGCTCAGTCAAAGCTTGCCTTGAAGAGGGCGTTAGCAGAGTGAACACTATAGATTGTGCTTATACTTCTGAAACATTGGATGCATTCACTTGTAGGTTAAGATCCTCTGTTTTGAAATAAGGCACTTTAAGATGATTTTCAGATGTCTTTGAGCTGTGTATGTGTGAATAGGAGCCTTTTCACTTCAAATGGGAGTCAGATCAGATCCTGCAACAGGGGAGTTTTCACTTATTCCACAGAGCCTTTGATTTTGGAAAGGGAAGAACCCTTCTATGAGCAAATCTTGCTAACCTGTGTGTCTTAAGTTAAAAATAGTAGATACCTATATGAACAGAGGGCAACATCTCCTGTCATGGGGCGATTCCCGACTTTACCTCTGTCGAAGTAATAAATTTCACAAGGAAGGTTCTGAATAGGAAAAAAGTACCTTTGTAAACAGTTGTGTATTTCTATTCTTAAGTTTACTACTTGGGATATAGAAATAGTGTCAGCAAAGCTGAGAAATCATTTGGTCAACTCAGGATTTGCTATAATGCTCCCTTCATGACCTGTTTTTGTTGTCTCAGTTTTCTGAAGAGCTTTCTGAATCACACTGTTACAGACCCTTCTTCCCCAAAACAGCACCAAGTTCAAATTTCAGTTTGCAAATTTTGAACACTTGCTGCCATTTCTTGCAGTCTCCATAAAACACTAAGCTACCTTATCCTAATAATCTGGGGTTTGTCATCTAATGACCTCTGTACCACTTCAAACAGCACAAATAGTTTGAATATTTATCAGTATTAACAACCAACGTCAGCTTGATGAGGCTGCATGGAAAAGTAACCTTTGCTTGCTTTGGGCTATGAAAAGCAAAATACCAGATCAGAAATGGAAGATGTATTTAGCACACCTACATTTCTCAGTCAGTAGGTATATTAGTACTGCTAGTCTAACTATGTACTTATCAAACAAATTCTCCTTCTTTTTCATGAACTATTTTAATATCTCGCAGCCTTTGATTGCTCAGTTGCTTTGAACACAGAAAAGTAGTCAAGGGTACTTGTAGCCATTAGTTTTGTTAAGTAGAAAGATCCTTTCCTAGCGGTAGTAACGGCTTCTGTTTGTAGTGCCAATTTGTTGTAAAACATCACTGTTAGCTACAATATAGTACAAAGGAAACAACAGGAAACACTGTTATATGACGTTTTGAAAAGTCATCCTGGGAAAACTCTTTGTGTTTATGAAGAAATTAAACTCTTCAAGGGTAGGAGTGAGGAGGAAGTGGCTTAATCTTTAATCACTGAATGGATATTAAAACTGAATTCATTAGCTGAGTGGATTATTAAAACTGATTATGCTACTTCATGAGTACAGTGCAACAAATGGAAGTTGCAGGGGAAAGAAATGGTTCCAAGTGAGCCAGGTCACACGCTAAATAATGGCTTTAAAGGCACTCTTTGCTTTTAAATTAGGTCACTTGTATTCTTTCTTTGAACATTCAGTTCTAATTGCAACAGTAAATCAAAGAATACACTCAAAGTAGATTCCCATGTAAGGTGGACAACTGGACAGTGCCGTTTTACTGCTACTAACACGTGCATCCAATTACTGGGTTGATATACTCACAGTGTCAGCTGTAAAGCATTCCCTTATTTTATAGTTAGCCTAAAGAATTATTAGCCTGTCCCCTTTCACATTTACCTCTAAATAATCTGTCAGTAGTGTCTATCTTCTACAGGAATTTTCACACACATCGTGGCTGACTTTCAGGGAAAAGAAATGTTGAAACTACAACAAAAAGTTACATTCCTTTTCTACTTACACCCTTCCATAACTTCTGGCATTGTGCAAGAGAGGAAAAGGCTACAGATACTAGAAAATGAATGCTCATGAATTGTATATAAAAAATAAAGCTCATATCTTTCATAAACCGTGATCTAGTAAAGCAATATGATGCCTACTCCTTTCATGGTGGAAAACATATGTGAAGGACAATTAACTTATTTGTTTTTTGCAGTTCCTGACTCTTCTTCCTATATGGGGAGCAGAAGTGAAAATATGGGGCCTGAGAAGCCTTCCCACTTCTGCCACTGATATTTGAGGTTCAAACATTGCATAGAAATAAAAGCAATCTAAGTTTCCTTTCAGGTTCCTGATGCACATCTGTGCAGCTGTAGTCAGTGTGTGTGGGAGTTGGGGAGGGAACATTGAAGCATTTTGGAAGCATTCAGGATGTTGTTTAATTGGAATTAAGGCATGGTGCTAAGTGGAGGCTGAGTATAAATCAATGATATTGTGCCCGCATTAGAGGAAGGGGATGGGAAGTGTGACGAGTGCCAGAGCTACCCTGGGAAGGATGACAAGAAAGAAATAGGGGCAACATGTGTCATGAGTGGGAGAGGGGAAGCATGGCTTATCCTTTTTGGCAGCTGTGAACCGTCAGTGATGTTGAATTGTTCTCTCTCCTCTCACTGCATCATCTGTTTGCTCACAGCCTGAATATGTGAAGCCATTACAGTGCCTGCTGAATTTATCTAAAAGTGTGTAATCAGCATGGGGATGTAAACTCTTCCCACTCCCAATTTTATTGTCTCTTCTCTGACTGGATTCTATAGATACTGTCTGGTACATGCTCTGGGATTCTCTTCATCACATTACCCTCTTCAAGATGATTAATAACCTGTTCTATTCCTAATGTCAAAGTCAGTATGGACTAATTGCAAGCATAAAGGTGGGAAAAGTTTGGTTTGGAAGTAATACGCTGTTTAAAGCAGCCACGAGCAAACCTGTGTTACAGAAGAAAAAAGTTAGGATATCATTTGTTTGGGTTTTCTTCAGCTTTTCATTATGCTGGTAGCATCCACCTCATTTTTTATAAGAAACATACACCTGAATGACATCAAGTTATCCTAAATTTCTAAATGTTTTAATCTTTTGGGGGTGGAATAGAGTATGTTTGCCTGCTGTTTAGTGTTATCAAGCATTGTCATATTTCTGCAAGTTTATCTTTAAGATATGAAGTAGTAACGTAGTTACAAGTTCATATATTCAGTAACTTTGACTAGAGTGAGCAGGGGAATACATGCTTTAGAATAAGATACAGGATAATTGTATTTAATATCAAGTGAATTTTATAAGAGTGCAGTTTTAGTGCCTTCTTTTCATACATTTCCAAATGTTGTAGGAGATGCTATAGCTTCTGGTGTTTAATGATGCAGCCTCTTGACTTCAAGAGAACAAAATTTGATCTCTGTATATTTCCCAGATACTTATTTCTTCCCTGTAGTTTTCCTGGAGGTGAAAATTAAAAGTGCAAACTATGTCAATTTCAAAGTACCTCTCTCATCAGCATGACGTGTCTTAGTATCTGTGGGACTTGTCGCTTGCAGGAAAGGAAGCCAAGGAAGCTTCTGGCTCCTCTGAGCCATAGCTGAGCCATCACTGTATCCTTCTCCCTGTCTCAGGGGAAGCAGAACGGTGCTCTGGCCCATGTTCTGATGACAGGACACCTTTCCTTTGTCAAAACACTAGTGCTAATAACTGCAGTAGAAATTGTGTGCTCACTGAGGACCCATAACTGCAGACCTAATGATAACATGAAAAGGAGCAGCAGAAAGAGTCTAAGGCTAACCATGTGAGCTGAGCTGTGCCCACTTTTTGTTACTCAGCTGGCTCTTCAGGTGCTGGAAAGATAACCTCTTCCCATAAAAAATACATATGTAGTTTCGGTGCTACCCTTACTGGGCAGCTGGGTCAGCAGTAGGTAATTTTGCCAAAGGACTGGGCTAAGGTGCCACCATGTGTAAACTGGAGCAGAAAGTTAACTATGAAGGTGAATTTCACCCTGAAGTACAAGCAGACATCCAAACTATTGCAAACTCTTTAAATTATCACTTTACCTGTTTCTGACAGAAGTAGTTTGGAAGGTGAGTAGCATGTAAGAAATAGAAGGAAATTATTATTTCAGCTTCCTACAGATGAAGATGCTCAGTGAAGGCACATGTTGTGCAAGTACACTGATTATTATGAACAGTAACATCTTAGCCACATCAACAGCTTTTATCAGCAGACCAGCATCACCTCTGCTTCCAAGCACCAATGATCACACACAAGCAGAGACTCACGTCTTAAGCAATGCATAGTTTAAACCAGCTAAGCAGCTAACCCAAAACTTACTCAGGTTAGCACTGGCGCATGGAAATTACACCCTTTTCTGAGGCTCAGAAGTGGATTCAATTGAAGCAGTTTTGCTGCTTCCCTTGGGTTTTGCTTTGTGGGCAGCCCGAGTCCTAGGCCAGGGAGGGTGGAGGGCAATGCTGAGATCATGCAGACTCACGATTCTGTTCATCCTAACAATGATGATGTTTCCTATTGCCAACATACAGTGGGGGATACTGCAGGACAGGGAGAGGGGACACTACTCGTTAGTTTCTCTCTTAGCTTCACGTGCCTGAATAACCTGAGGAGTGGTAACTGGAACGCAATCTGGAACCTGGTTCCGGTAGGAACCCATGGGATTTAGGCCATGTAACAACTATATATTACTTAGTTATTCCTTTGTACTTTCTTTTCCCATATGGCATAAACCAGTCAAGAGCAGTGACTGATGATTGCTTAAAAGCTCATGGTAATTGTGTCTGGAGGAGCTACAAGACTGAACCACTGATGTTGCTAAAAGACATGTTAGGATCGCTGTATGGAAGACATAGGAAGATTACTATTAGTAACTGTGGTGTGTAAAATGCCTTGCTGCAGGGCTTTGGATAAGGCAGTGTGTTTCCGCTGGATGGTATACCCCATAAAACTGCTACTCCATCAAGGTTGCAATTAAATTGGTTGGGAAAGAAAAGGTCTAACACCCACTTTCTTTGTAGAGGAGTTTGTGAACTTTAAAAAGACTCTTAATGTCCACAATGTGTTTGGGTTTGTTTTTTTTTTTTAATTAAGACAAGATGGAGTTGCATAAGGCTAAAGGCTCATATCCTTCACCTTGTGCTGTGAAGACACCCTGGGCATGAAGGGAGCAGAGGGACTCTTCTGAGTTTTTTTTGCTTTGCCTGCTGACGATCAAGCAACATAGAGGAGGAATCTGCTTAAAAAAAGGGGGAAGAAGACTGAACAATTTGGCACAAGGATAGTCTGCAGGAACTAAACTTTGCCTATAGGGAGTGACATAAATTGTTATTATGGGTATTATGAAATACCAGATCCTATATGTGTTTATTATCTATTGTACCCCAAAAATTATAAATGTATTTGATTCTAATATCTCTTTGACTCTTGGCTGCTTGTAGAATGAGGATAGTACTACTTCCTACATGAGCAAGGGTGTTATGAAAACAAATTATTTGTAAAACACACAAGTAACACTGTAGTGAATGCCAGGAAAAAAACCAACAAACAACAAAGGAGGGAACAAAGAATGATTACCAGGAGGGTAATCATTCTCTTTTTACAGAAAGGTTTGTATATCAGGAATAGCAAGGACAGTTTTGTCCTCTTAAGGTACAAGAAAGAGTAGGCTGCTTCTTAACTCTAGCTGACTTCGGTGTTTGTTTTCTCACTAGAAAACACTTAAGATTCCCCAAAAAAACAAAATCTATAGGCTCTTTTTCAAGGTCTGTGTGAAGATTACTCAGCAAATTTGTTGCCTAGGATAATACAAAATTTAATGGCCAAATAGCTGCTAATCCAATAACATGGGCATAAGTGCAAATTGGATCTGTCCTGTAAACTAAGCTCTAGATCTGGTTGTGCTGCGTGGACATTATAGTTAGGAGCAACAACAAAGTTTATTTTGCTTTACAGGTATGAACATTAGGATGTTTCAGCTCATGGATGTATGTAATTTTCATGATTAAAGACTTCAAATATAATTGCAATTTCACTCTCTTTACTGTCAGACCTATCAGTCAAAGAAATTTGAGCATGATCTCCACCTCAATGGTATTTTATTTGGCCCTATCATATATTTTTGGAACTGACTTAATTTCACTGAAATGCTGTCTATGTGTTGGAGTTAAGCTACTAGAATTATTTGCTTGATTTTTATTTCTTTTTCTACTATGTTTTTATTATTATTGATACTTCCCCTTTAGTGCCACAGACATTATTCTTTCAGTTTAATTTATTACAGTTACTTTTACATGTCACAACTTCTGTTTGAAATGACAGCCATCCGAGTTAAAGTCTTTTCAACTTTAGTGAAAACACATATAATGAGGCTGACACTTGGCTCATGTGGTATTAATCTGGTCTCTTGGTCATTTCTTCTGTGTCTCCTGCTGCAGTCTGCTCTCAAAAAGATGTATCTGCAGCTGGGGAGTACATAAGATTAACTTCCGCCTCTCTGTGGCTTCTTGCCTCAGACCACACACCAAATAATTCCTCAAAGCATTATCCAGATTTGCTCAAAATTCACCATGCATGCTTTATTCCTTCAGTTCTGCCACACATGCATTTGTGGACACTGCTTGCAGCTGATTCTGCTTATGAAACAGGAAACATTTTGCAAAGATGAGGCTTTGGAGACAAACACTATAGTAAAATATCTATAATTTTTCTGTGGAACTCTTCCCTTTTGGGTTTTGCTGGTTTTATAAACGTACACAGTAGACCATAAAGGTCAGCAAAATGTAACCTTCTTTTTTTCAACCATACTCAGGGCATAACAAAGGGTGATATATCTTTTCAGTACAGACTGAATGACAGTAACTCCTATGCCCAGAATTTTTTTATTTTTTATTTTTTTTTAAAGGGCAAACTACAGGGATTATATTCAGGAAGACCCTGTCTGAACTATTAAATTCAATATTGCTATCAAAAAATTGCCACTGTGCAGATAGAGGAAGTGTTCGTTATTCAGGGACCCCCAAACATTAATCACAGTTTAAAATCCTTAAAAAGGGAGCCATAGATATGAGGATTAACAGTATCTGCATTCACACATCAGTGCAGACTCAAGAAGCATCTGTAGTGATGAGCAGGAAAACCAGCATGTAAAAACATCTAACATCTTTCTGTTACCTTGTGCTTAATACGAGAAGTTATAGCTGAGGTTACCAGATTTCTCATTAGGTCTATAATGGGGATGGGAACATAATGTTGGTGCTTGAATAAACTTTGGTTTGGCATTTTGTAATATTCATATTGTTGGTTTTTCAACTAAATAGCTTTTCATGGTACTTTCAGAATCACTGTACTCAGTCATAAATACATATGGATGGGTATATATACATATATATATATATATATACACACAAGCTCTTCATTTATAGATATGTTTTTTGTGCCAAGCTGTGCAAGTTCTTCATCCAAAACTCCTGTTGCACACTCATGGACATACTGATGATGCAAGAGTAGATTGCATGGCGATGCAACAACGTACCACATAAAGTGAAGTTTCCAAACAATCTGTAATGCCCCTAATTGAAGAGCACTCTTACGTTTTCAGGTGTAATCCTTGTGCAGCTATTGCTCTGAGCACCTCTGAGAGCTCACTCTATTCACCTTATGATGTAAAAGCTCTCTTCATGTGAAACAACTTGAGAATAAGTAGAAATCAGTGTCATTATTGCAGACACATTACATTAATTTCTTCAGGAGGACCATAGCATATACTTGGCCTAGCAAAGGATGATAAATGTTAGAGACTTCTAGATATCTAATAATAATTTCAGAGTTTACTCAGCTAAAGTATTCATCTCATTCTCCTGTTCCAAGAAGTACCTTGCTAATGAATCCTAGTTAACGTGGCCTTCTGGCAGAGCTTTGTGTTATTGACTTTTTTTTTTAATTTCCTATACAAATGGTAGATTTGTTTTCTGATTTTGAAGGAGAGCTGATACTCATGAGTCATATGTCACAAGACACTAAAAGTGTCAAAATCTTACAGCAGGCCCTTGGTGGCTTGTTAATCTCTCCTTTCCTCTTGCCTCCTTTTTTAAAGGAAACAGACTAATTCACTTAAATATAATGAGAGCCATGCTTGCCATAGCCTACTTTTTAAACAGTGTCAGCTCAAGTACGATCTGTCTTATTTCTTCACCTCCTTTTCTTGGCTTCAACAATTAAACACAAAGCTGAAAAATACAGGGTTTTATGGCAGAGCTATTTCATATGTCAAATGAGAAATGGAGGCTGCCATCTTCATAACAGAAAAATATACAAGTGTTAAGGGAGGGAAGTTTTTCTTTTCCTTTCTGCCCCCCTTCTAAATTACCATTAGTAACATGCAGAAGATAAACCTGTATGCTAGGTAGGGAGACCAGATATATGTTTAACCTCTAGGGCAAGAGGTTATTTCATATTTCTAATTGGCTTCCATTAGAAAGAAAAAGTTAAAGTATCCCCAAACAGAAATAACTGATATGGTAAAGTGAACTTTTCAACTAGGTAAGAGCTCTTTACAAAAAGACAGCATTACAGTCCCATGTTACGCCAACAAACTGCTTTACTATAGCAATAACTCTAGACTCAGAACAGTAACTCTGTGTTTACTTTTGATAAGTAGTGGCAGAAAGTTTGTTGAGTTGCAGCAAAAATGAAAGTAACAAGCAGTTAAAATTCTCATGTTAAAGAAAATGTAGAAATGCCATGCTACAGATCTTAAGTTTGCTGTTCAATATTAGACTTTTCCATCTCCATAGACATTGCCGAACCAAATCTTGGAATATGGTTATGTTATTTTCCCCTTCTTCAGAGATGGAACTGAGGCAGACAGTTTAAAAAGCAGGATTTTCTCTCTTTTCTCTTTATTAAAACTTAGTTCACCATAAAATCCTGGACTGATGACTCTGCTCTGTGTCTTACTTTGTGTTCACAATAGAAAGGATGATACTTCTGTTCCTAATAGAAATGGTAATTGATGTATAATAATGTAATATTGATTATATTGTATAGCAGGGTATGTCTCCAACATAAATGTACAGAGATGACAGAGTAAATGACAACTTTAACACTAGTTATAGAAAGTAGAAGTCTACAGAAGTGATTGAAAAGACACAATAGGCAATTTTGTCTAAAGACAGAGGCATTGGAAAGTGTCTTCTCTTGGTAAAAGTGCCCATCAGCCAGTGGAGTCAAGAAAATTGTCAGTGTTTGAAAATTAGTTGTTCTAAATAGGCAAAGCTAGGAGCTGCTGGTAAGTCACAAGCTATCATTTGGAAGAGTTTGGGAAATAAGTTTGCTTTATCATGAAAGATAAATCCTTTAAGTGCTGTTAATATTTTCACTACAGATACCAGGTGGAGGGAGCCTGTCCTTTTAGAAGCGTACATTCTGAAAACCAGCAGATTTTGCTTATAGATTGTAAATTCATAATTTTAATTGCTTCCTTCCCATATCATTAAGCTTTTATAGATAAGTTAGTGTTTAGGAGAGATTTAACTGAATGAAAGGTTCACCCAGGAACAAAAGAAAATTGCCTCCAGAAAGGCAGGAGAAACAGGGCTGACATTGAAAAAATGAAAGGACTATTATAATCCAGGAATCACTGTCAGAGGTGAGTAGAGGAAAAGCCCTCCAGCAACTTGTTCTACCTCCTCTGCTGGAGGCTGCTAAATCTTAGCAACTCGTGTTAGTGTTACATACTTTCCCCTATGAAAAATCACACATCTTAGCTTTATTGGCTTAAATACAAGATTTCAGCTATCCTGGCTTATATTATCTAAAGCAACTGTATACTAGAGTGTTTGGAGAGCAGTTTAGCTCCATCTGGGGAGATCCCATACAGGCTGGCTGGTATAGACTCTTTTTTCCTTTTAGTATGATTCATAACAGGAATGTTTTTAGGATGATTTAGAAAGAAAAAAGTAAAGGGAGTGTTAAACGGAGCTATACTTGATATAAAATCAAAATAATTTAGACTTTGAAAAGAGAGGATGGAGTTTTGACTCTGTACTTACATGTAGCAGTGCAGGGTCTCAGTTATGCATTCCTTGTATTTCTCTGAAATTGGCAATGTAAAGCAGCCAATTTATTCACACTGCAATTTTAATTTCTACCAAGAGTATCATTTCAGCACCTTATAAAAATAGTAATTCCACCTTAGAACCTAGTCCAGGAGAAAATACCAGTTGATTTTATGGGTTATGCCAATCCTGGAAAAAGTTGCAGATGTCAGCTTTACAGAAGGCTGAAATAGCCAGAGGAAAACATCAGTTGCGGGTTAAAAAGGAAAAGGAAATTAAATGAGAATTCTTTATGCTGCAAGCTGCAGTGAGGAGGCAGGAACACTCTGAACTCACCCAATAAGCTCCTCATCTTTTGTGCCCTGCAACTACCTTAGAAACTGTCTAAGAAGATGTCTTCTTTTTATCTGCATGAATTTCAAAGGTAAAATGCTAATATTGGAAGGATTCTTACTGGATAGACTGGATAGCTTTAGCAGACAATTTCTGCAGAACACCAGCCCATGCATGGTATCAACGGCATCTTTACTACATTTCCTGAACATTCTGTCGTCCACAAGATGGGCACTTCAGATGGCCTCTCCCACCTACAGGCATGTGGTCTGTGACAGTTTGAGAACTGTAGGTAGGTGGGGAGCGGTTTGTGGCTCTTGGCCTAGAAAAGGGAAGTTCTACAAATCAATGCAATATGTAACCAGTGAACTTATGGTACACACACAAAAAATCTCTATTCATCTTTCTCTGGCTTCTCCTTTTAATATCAACTTTTGGTGAATCACTTCAAAGTGGCCAGGCAAGCCTTATGTCCGGGTCACAGCATTGCTGTCCCAGGAAGCAGCCAGCATTGCTGTGTGGTTTACAGTGACTGGGGACCTCTGCTGCATGCACAGCCTTGCTATGGGCATTTGTTACACTGGGTCAGTCTGTGTCCATTACTCAAAAATTAGTTAAGTCACAGGAAAGGAGAACCAAGGAAAGCCTCCTGGGAACCCTAATATAGACCCTGTTATCACCAGTGCTTGTCATGTATTTGTTCAGAAATGTATCAGGTTCAATTAACACCAGGTAGGTTTGCTTGCCCTACTACATAGCTGAAGGCCATTTCATAATCTCACTCCGCTAAGGGTTAAAAATAATTCTTATTTTCAATAAAAATACCTTCATAATGAATGCTACTATTCCTGCTCTTTTGCCCCAGTAGCATCCTTCACTGCCCCCAGAGCTTTTTTATTTTAGACTTCACCACAACAATGTACACGTGGGAGGCAGTTATATTCTCTCCCTTTTTTTATTCCTCTGCTAAGCTTCATATGCCAAGTTCATTGTTAAACAGAGAACAGCATGCTGAGACACAGCCCGCCATCTTCCTGCTGGTTCTGGACACGAAGCAATGTAGCTACATCTACACAGACTAATAAGCTATGCATCTTGGTGGAGCATATTAATTCCTGTGGGGCACAATGGAAACATAACTTTTTTGCTTTCCAAACTCAAGTTTAATAGGTTTTCTGGGACGGTTTAATTTCAAGTGTTCCTTGTAGGTCTTCTGGTTTGTTCTTTTTTGACATGTCCTTTTGTTGTAAGATAACGCTTTCATTCTGTCTTTCTAGAACTCCTTCTAGGTGTCTGGTCTTCATAGAATCATAGAATACCAGTTTGGAAAGGACCTCAAGGATCATCTGGTCCAACCTTTCTTGACAAAAGCACAGTCTAGACAAGAAAGCCCAGCAGTCTGTCCACTGAGTATTAAGAGTGTTCAATGTCGGGGAATCCACCACTCCCTGAGAGCTTGTTCCAGTGGCTGATTGTTCTGTTAGTGAAAAAGTATCCAATCAGAATGTCCCCAGGAGTAACTTTCTACCAAAAGGAGTACTGTATTTCTTTTCTAGTTTTCAATATTCTGAAGATTTCCTTAACATAGCATTGGAGCATTTTTGCTCAGTCGTAGCATACCTACCAGGTTCCTCGTCACTGAGACGAACACCCCTCCTTACCCAGGAAAATCCAACACCAAATCAGGGTAGGAAATGGGAAATGATTATACAAACGCAGAATGAAAGATCAGAGTGTGACATCCATATGTG
>BJBW01009665.1:0-64820 GCA_004320125.1 Scolopax mira | reverse complement strand
GGAGTCTCCATCTTCTTTGTACCCACCCTTTAAAGACCAGAACATGGTGTTAAGGTGTCCCCTGAGCCTCCTTTCCTCAAGGCTGAGCAAATCCAGTTCTCTCAGCCTTTCCTCATACTGGAGGCTTCCCAGTCCTGTGATCATCCTGGTTGCCCTTCCCTGGACTCTCTTCAGCCTGTCCACATCTTTTTGTGTAGCAGGGGCCAAAACTGAACACAGTATTCCAAGTATGGCAGTGAGTAGCATGGGACAATGACTTGTTTATCTCTGCTGGTGGTGCCCTTGCTGATGCAACCCAGCATCCTGTTGGATTTTTTGTTGCAGCAGTACACTGTTCAATCATATTGAGCTTGTTGTCCACCAGGACCCCCCAGGTCCCTTTCCACAGAGCTGCTCCCAGCCAGGAAGATCCCAGTCTGTGCTGCACTCCTGGATTACTTTTTACCAGGTACAAGAGCTTGCACACTTATCCTCGTTGAACTTCATAACATTCTTGTTAGCCCACTCATGCAGCCTATCCAGGTCTTCCTGCAGGGTGGCTCTTCCTTCCGAAGTGTCCACCCAGTTTGGTATCATCAGCAAACTTCACCAGGGTACACTTGATTGTTCCAATGACTTATGAAGATACAAAAGAGCATTTGGCCTAGTATCAGTCTCTGGGAGACCCCACTTGTGACAGGCTGTGGTTTGAGAAGGAGCTGTTTACCACCACCCTCTGGGTGCAGCCTGTCACCTGTTCCTCAGGTGTCCTGTTCCTCAGCCACTACACAGACCACTTGTCTGGACTGTAAAGTACCAGTTTTTGTATAAGGAGGCTGTGGAGAACTGGTTCAAAAGCCTTGGAGAAATCCAGGTAGACAATGTTCACCCCTCGCCCCACCTCAATTTAGCAGGTTACTTTGTTGTAGGCAAAGCACAATTTGCCTTTGGTAAATCCATGTTGGCTTTTCCCAATCAGATGCTTCATTTGCCTTGTGATAGCTCCTAAGAGGATTCATTCCATAACTTTCCCAAGGGATGATGGGCCAGTAGTTTCCTGAATCCTACTTTAAGTCCTTCTTGTAGATGGGGGTGACATTAACCTTCGTCCAGTCTTCTGGGACTTTCTCAAAGCATGTGGAAAGTGGCATTGCATTGAGGTCAGCCAGCTCTCTTAACAGTCTTGGGTCGATATTGTCAGTGCCCATCAATTTGTAGGGGTCACACACCAACCCTTCCTTCACTGATGGTGTGTCTGCGTTGGCATCCACCTGCATTATTGTTCCCAAGGCCTGACGGCCAATCTGCGATAAAGACAGGGGTGAAGAAAATGTTGAGAACCTACACCTTCTCAACATTGTTGATAAGTAATTCACCTCTCCTGTTTAACAGTGGGTCAGTATTTTCCTTCTGTTTCTGCTTGGGGTTTCTGTACATGAAGAACTCTTTCTTGTTGTTTTTGACTCTTCTGGCCAATTTCAATTTGAGCTGAGCTTTTGTTTTTCTAACTGCATCTCTGTATACACCAGCAATGCCCTTGTAGTTATAAATATTCATTTGCTTTTCCAATGTGGTACACTTCTATCTTGGTTTTGACCAGACTCAGAAGCTCTCAGTTAAGCCAAGAGGATCTCTTGCTCCACCTGCTTCCCTTATATTTAAAGGAGATGAAGTATTCTTGTGCTTCCAGGAGAGCATTCTTTAAAAACTCCCAGAATTCGCTAACTCCTTTATCCCCTATGGAAGCTTCCCGTGGAATCCCTGCCAACTGAGCTCTGAGTGAGATGAAGTTTGCTCTGCTGAAATCCAAAACCTTGGTCTTAGTACTAACCTTCAGTGTGCTCAGCAGTATCCCAAACTCCACAATGTGGTGATCACTGCAGCCAAGCCTATCACTTAACTGAGATAGAACAAAGCAGGTGTTCTTGGTTTGTGAGTAGCAAGTCGAGCAGTGCCTCTTATGTTTGTATGCAGAAACCATCCTCCGCGCATTCCAGGAACCTGGAGGATGACTGGGTGTCTTAAACTACAACTGTGCACCAAGTCCCAGACCTAAAATGAGAATTCTGCAGTTGCCAAAACTAACAAAACCCCCAAACAGACCTCACATCTGCCACTTGGCTCAGGCTGCCTTCTGCCCAATTAGTAAAAGAAATGTGGACTATAGAAGTAGAGCTGTTCTTCAGTGTGTTTCACAGGGCAGCATGTTGGAAAGGCTGAAGTACTCTGTTAAGAGTGATGGTCAGAATACAGCTGATGTAAACAAAGGTGAATTGAAACAATTTATCATGTAGTCTTTACTGTTATTCATTTGCATATAAGACTTCAGTTGAAGTTTGAAAGACTATTGCTTTATGGATGTCTTAGGGAAGGAGCTTATTTTCCCCGTTTTCTTAAAGATGTTGAAATTCCAAAGCCAATTAGAGTGAATATGAAATATTGAAAAAGACTTGCCTAAGAAATCAAAGTCCCAAATAATGTCAGTTTAGATGTAGCATGATTGTCATGGATGAAAATATTTGACATGGTTATGATTTAGCAACTATTTAATTTTTTTTTAATTATGTAAAGCAGATTGAGAGGTTGAACTTTAGCTGCACTTAGTCATTAACCAATTTAGCAGTTCACAAGGTGAGTAAACAAGATAATTGACTGGAGCCTTAGTTACAGATTCAAAGATGGCAAGATTCACACTAACTTACTAGAAGGTATCACAAATCGACAAATGAGTAAAGATACAAATCAGAGATTAATACTTATATATGTATATATCTAAGCAGAGCATGTAAGCGTGCATACACACAAGCACATACAGGTCTCCCATTTGGAATTTCTTAACAGCAGGTAATTCTAGCAAGCTGAAAGGTGCCGCTTTTAGGTCCTACACATTTACAGTTGGACAGAAGAGCATCCACATCCATGAAGCTAATGTATATTTCACAACATACAGGTGGAGAGGTGGATGAGAGAGAGAGGCTAGCCTGTAGTTAAAATTTCCCTTTCTCAGATTTAGGTACTTTTCTAACTGGCCCAAATTGGACAATAGTTAAACAACCCCAGAGCTTGTGGCCATGATCCATATGGTGTCAGGAGTGATCAGTTGCAATTATTATCGTCAAATGGTAGGAGCCAGGGGGACCAGGCACACTATTGTGTTCTGGGTCTGTTACTCTCTACCTTTTCTTTTTTTCATGTTAGACCTTTATGTTACATTCTGGTCCTTTCTGCTGTTCTGCAGCCCAGATTGTTAGGGAGATCATGCCAAGTACCAAGAAGTTGAGGGGAAAGAAGGTTACACCACCACAACGACATTTTGTAGGAATTAGTTAGAAATATATCATGAAAATTGTCCAAATTGATATTTTTTTACTATATAGTAAAAGAGTATATATTATATTCTTTTAAAGGTCTGAAAAATCAATATGATTGTAATTTTTAGAAAGTTTAATTGAGAATGTGGTTGAAGCCTATTATTTCTCAGGAAAATTAAATTAATTTAGTTATATTTTCAAATTTAAAAATATTTGGTCATAAAGGTTGGATCTATAGGTTACTGATTTCAAAATAGTAAAAGAATTGTAGAGGGAGCAAATAAATGCTCAGAAGAGAGCTGTAGTATTCTTTGCCAAAAAAATCAAGCTCTTCCTGACATGATGCTAAACACAGAGAATGACTGTGTTGTGTTTTGCACAGGCCTGTGTCCAACTTCTTGGTCCAGGAAAGCATTTTGACCATCTGTAAAATGTCTAAGTTAATATTTGAGGCTCAGGGCACTGATGTCTTTATGACTGAAGGAATAGACAGTTCCAGCTAGTCCTTATGTACTTTCAGTCTCTAGTATTTACTGAATTATTGAATTAGAAATACTAGAGAATTAGTATGCATACCCCAAATGGCATAACACTGTGCACAAAACTGTTGCTTTCCAGGCATGTCCCACATGTAGAATCAATCAGGCATGGCTCTACTTTTACTTCCTTGGCTTCATTCCCCAGTGTTATCAATGAGTTTAGGGTAAACATTCTGCTCCCCAGAAAAAACATTGCTTCCTCTGACTTTTTTTCAGGAGAAGCAAGACAACTGTCATTTGTTCTGGATCTGAGCAAACTGAGCAACCAGGACTTTTTTTTCATTAAGTTTTATGGGGGGTTTTTTTGTGCTAAATACACATTTGTATGTAGAAAAGCACTTTAGGAAACGTGTTTTGTGTGGCTGTGCATTTGATACACTCTGTACAGGTCTCCTCTTGCTTCTGTATTGAGGAGGAGTGAAAAGAATGTGTTAACATTTTTTTTTTCATATTGTGACAGATCTTTTCAATATAGGAGTTTCTGAAGCCGTTAGGTATAATTTCACTTGTTCCTGCCATTCTAAGATAGATATATCAACCAAAGCTATTCTTAGCGCTTCCCTGATGTATCAAGATGTCATAGAAGAAGTGTGGACTGTTGCAGCTGATATATGGAGATAATGGGCACCACATGACAGGGTTATTTTTCTGTTTTTCTTTTCTTTTACTGTCTGTACGTCTGGCTTTAATCAGTGACTTCTCTGTGAAATGTTACGATTGGGTCTGAACAAACTCTCTGCTCTTCTCTGATACAGACCTGTGGATTATAAGTGAAACTGCATTAAGAGGCTACAGAGGTTAATTATGCCTGAAAGTTTCCAGTACTATCCACATCAGTTGACACTCTTGGCACACTACATAAACAATCTGGGAGAAGCTATCATTAGCAAAGCAGGATGGCTGGGCTTGCCCTATCTACTTGCTTTTTGAAGCTTTCACACATGGCTGTAGGTTTTGCACGAGTCAGTTGTGCATTCAAGTAAGTTTGTCGGTCAGCTGCACATCCTGTGTGTGATATTTCTCTCAGATACGCATGGAAAAAGATTCTTACCTATCCTCCAAAAATTAACATCTCAGTAGTACTTTCTAAAGACTATCTCTTTGTATTTTTTTTAATAAAATCTTGATATAATTTTGGTAGAACACCTGCATATATTGCACCTGTCAAGAACTTCTGAGGATCTGTGATTACATTTTGCTAGTTTAAAAACTATTTTTTCTTTGTTGTCTCATTAAAATTCAATATTGAGCCAAAAGAAAACTTTCATTAAGAACAGAGTAAAACTGATTAAACAGTTGTCAAGTTGTCAAGAGTGCAGTGTAAGCATACTGATACATCATTGTTTTCTTTTAATAGAATCCTTGTAGGTGTTAGGTTAGAAACAGAAAGCATAAGGTTTTCAAGGAAAAGCAGTCCTCAGGACAATCATGTGTCATTTATGATTATTTTATTGCAAATCAATCTCTAGTGAAATCCGTTATCTTCTATGCAAAAAAAAAACAAATGAAAGTGCAAGTACCTTCTTCCCTCTATCTCTTTTTTTTTGTTTGTTTTTACACTCCAACACCATTTTCTTAACTTTATTTGAAGAGAAGAGGCAGCTTTATGCCTTGGAGTGTGCAGGAACAAGTTGAGGAAGGGTTGGAAGGTCAGCCAGTGAGCTCAAAGCGTGGCAATTCACTTCTATCTCACCTCATTCCTGCTTCTTCAGAGCAACAGCACAATAATCTTTAAAATCTGTTTGATATGGCTTGTATGCTTGAAGCAACTTGGACACTGCCTGCATAGGAGCTGTCTTGAATTTGCCTATATGAGATCACAGCAAAAAAAAATCATAGGACACTCAAGGAATTCTCCAGGTTGCTAGATTTAATTACCAGAATTTCTAAGGAATTCTTTTGTACCAAAAATAATTGGATCATCATTTTTTATAAGTGGATTAGATACAAAAATATAATGTAAAACAGCCATTACATTGAGATATGATGTGGGACATTTTTAGCTGTCAAAATGTGCTTAGAAATGTATAACAAATGCCAGCATGATACTGTGAATTGTGAAAAGGAAAAGACACGAGTTCTGCTGTTTGCTGTTGCCAGTAAATGTCTACGTTTGTTTAGACATTATTACTACAAAAGCCAAGATAAGATTGTGATTTGCCAAATGTTGCATTGTGCTGTCCAACTCAGATTTTGAATTAAAATACACATATGCCAAAAATTATGTTTATGTAATTTAGTATGTTGTGTAATAAAAGATTGTTAGGTAGTCCAGTTAATGAAATTATTAAATTTTGGCAGAGTGGTTTTAAATTGAGTTTGCATTTAATATGTTTTTTGGGGAGAGTAGAAGGAGAGTTTAATTCTACTTCATATTAATTGAAACAGACTAAGCTGTTAATATAATAATAGCTGTAAATAGCAATTAAATGCTATGTGATGGTAGGTTTTTCTAAGAAGACAACTTGGAAAGAGTTTGCTTTAGGACAGAATAGTCTAAAGTGGAGCTTTTACTCCCTGTAAGGAAGAATCCGTGTAGCCAACTTTGGACAGGTGAGATGTTGCTAGTCCCAGGAGAACCATATTAACTCATGGTGCAAGGCAAAAAAAATGGGAGTTAAATATTCATTGGTAGAAGACAGTTCATGGGAATTAACAGACTTTAGTATCTTCTGTCAAATGAGATCTTGATTTTCAAAATGAGTGTGGCCTTTTCCATTTTTTGTAAAGTAGACTACATGTACATTTAAAGGATCTAATTTTTCATATCAAAACCCTATTGGGTTTTGGTCACTTGGAAAATTTTCTTGAAGTTAAATATCACTTAGATGGAGAAGTTTTCAGGATCATCTTTGAGTTCCTTGCAAGTTGCCCAGGTACTTTCAGACGGACAAAATCTTCACACCCTTTATGATTATGTTTGTTACTTATTTTTCCATTATCAAGATGACCAGATATATGTTTCATAAGTAGTTTTTTTGATTAAGAGTGTAGCAAACAAGCTCTATTTTCCTTTTTTTTGGTTTGATACCCTTCCTGGATGCTAGCACTTAATTAATCATTGTCCAATCTGAGGAATTTGAGTTGCTAGTTGGTTTTGTTTGTTTATTCCATCCCATCAGTAAGTAGAGTAGTGTAAGACATATCTTGAAACAGAACATGATGTGAAATGTCTGTGCTGAAAAATTATTCCTTATGGGTAACAGAAGTTAAACTATTGCACCATTCTTAAATTCATATTGATTGTGCAATGAGAGATGATAGTCTTCTAAATTACTTATCCGAAAAAGAGAGGGGTGGATTGAAATTGTACCTAGGAATATCTCTGAAGTTTGAAGGTAATACTACTTTTGAAGATTAATTTACTTTTCTAGTAAAAAAGAAAGTATTTAAGCCAGTTGAAATAAGGCTGTCTTAAAATCAACAACCGTAGCTGTAAAAGGACTGTGCTGTCAGTCTAGGCATCTTTTAGTCTCTTTCCAGCATTAGCTTTCTAATTTGGGTTTTACTGAATAAAAATGTTAAAAGAAAATTCAAGTCCTAGAAAGATTTCCACATAGACAAAATACCAGCCCTGTACCTTTTTGAATGATTTGTATAAACTCTTGCAACAACCCAATTCCAAAATGTTCATTGAAGTCAACGTCTGTTAAGCTACACAGTTTCTGGCTTTACTGTGAATATTTTCAGTTGTTGCAAACTAGGCAATTGTGGTTTTTCCCATTTACTTAGCACATTTTGCTGTAGCAATAAGCAAAGAGGCAGGTAAAGATGTTTTGAACTGTTGATTTGTTTGGATCAATTCGGGCCAAACCTTGACGGCTTGTATTTTATGAAATCTTTCCTTTTATATTTGTTTTAAATTAAAAGAACTTTAAAATCTTTGATGCTGGAAACTAAGCCATTGTGTATCCACTGATAGTGCCCAAATGTTCATACTTTTTTTGCACATACAAGCATTGATAGCTGCTGTCCAGTAAAATATGCCAAATAATTTCACTTTGCCCACATACGTTGCAACAAAATAGTTAGGAATTAATAAGAGAGGCAAGAAAACGTCCAGAACAATAAGATAATAGAGATCTGACTATTTGAAATTATAAACAAAAATGTCATCACAGACATACTTCTCATGAGCATTTTCTTAGCAGAAATATTTATATAAGATGACCGGGTCTGCCTGCTCAGCTGTAGGAAGGTATTAGGTGTCTTGTAGCATTGTGGATGTAGAGAAACGATAAGAATTCAAAAGAGTAGGGGTGGAAGTGTGTAATTGTGTGTATGTACAAAGAATAGATTAAAGAACACATTTTACTCAGAGGGGTTCACTGCAAAATATCAGCTTCTTTTATTTTTTATGGTTTTTACATAATAATTTGACTTGTTATCTAGCTGCCTGGTTGTGTTTTCATGGCAGCAGTTGTTTTGTCTAGATACTTGAACATATATTGCGGGGAATTTGGAGGAATGATTTACTGTAATTTACGGAAGTTAGCCACATGAAATAAAAGCAAGGGCATTCCTGTTAGAAACCTGGCTTCAGCTAGTGTCTGTGTAACCACTGTTGAGTTTAATGAATGGCAATGGAGTATGGTATTATGAAGTGCAGGGAATCATCAAAGGTAATAAAATTGAGATCAGACCAAAGCAGCATCTGGGAGTGAAGGTTTAAGTAGCAGACAGGAATGTGTACTAATTATTGCTGTTAATATGTTGCATGTGTTGGTTGAGTAGCGATGGTGTGACTAAGGGCAGGCAGTAGCACAGCCAGTAGCCCTGGATTTTATCCATCACAGATTCTGTATTAAACCTCCAGCTGCTTTATAACTTTCCTAATACGACATGTTCCCATGCAAAACCTATCTGTCCAACTGAGCACACCACTTCTTTCAGATGTCACCAAATTTATGTAGCAGCCTAGGACCATTTGGCTTCCTGCTGAACTGGATTGAAAGCTTAGAAGAGACAGCTGGACAATGTTTCAGTGCTACTAAAATATTTGCATTGTATACATCAGACACTCAAGTTCATCGATGTGCTTTGATGGCTTCTTTCCTATATATACAGGAGGAACATTTAGATGATATGATATTGCAGCATTGCCTTCAAACACAGCATTCCAAGGTGTCTTTTAGACATCCTTAGAGAAGACTGTTCTTCAGTCTGTTCATCCCTTTTTATAGATCAGGAGTCTTTGGAGAATATGTTGCTTTCTTTTCTGTACAAGGTATGCCAAAGAAATATAAAGCAAGCATATTTCACCAGCCAAAAAAACCTCTTCATCCTTAATTTTGCATGTTTATTATTTCAACTATCAAACTATCAACCAACCTGTTGAACAGAATAATATTTAGCATTTATACTTTGGATTTTCAAAGCTATAGCAACATAAGCTAATGAATGTTCTGGAAGCACAGGAAGCAATAAATGTCCTGTAGAGCTTTGAATATGATGTAGCAGGATAACGTAATCAGCTTATATGTCTTCATGAGAAATAGTCTTGAATATTAGCTGGAGTAATAGTGTGTTAAGTGAAGCCATCATTTTTTTCTGTGAAGTCTTCCAAACTTCAGGCTTTTGATATCAATATCTGTTTAAAGTGCAGAAAATTAACCTGTTATGATCACTACTGTTTGCATCTTTCTCAGTTTCTATCCCGTTGTCCTCCTAGACTTCCTTGGACTTTCTGATATCAATGAAGAAATCATAGGATTATAACAGATGTCAAGGGAATTTGCCTCTCACACCCAGTAACTTTTTGAAGCTCTTACAGAATATTTTTATTTCTCATGTCAGTTTGAATGTTCTCTTCATGTTAGGGAAATATTTTAATAGTTCATAAGTAATAGGAAATTAAACTTGTCTGCCAAGAACATTTTTGCAATGTGGTATCAAATACTTTATGGACAGTCTGCTAATGTAGTTGTCAATCCATGGTGACAACTTTTGGTTATAGTTAGTGAAAAGTAGAGAAGCACTGAAGAACCTCACATCACCACCCCTTTGACCGGGGAATAGAATTACACTTAGGATTTGATCAAGAGCATACGTCAGAAACAGTCACAATTTGTTGTAGCCCCTGTCACAGGGCCATCAAGAAAGAAGGCAGCAGGGCACAGGCCACCGGCTTAATTCTGATGCTCTGGATGTGCCCTATGATATTCAGGAGTTTCTCACCCTGGTCTTAAACTATCCAACCACAAGATGCTATCATGCTAAAGAATTAACATTTAAAAAGAGAAAGAGCAAGTGTACTGTAGCTCTTCTGGGCTTTGTCCATTCTCCTGTACGTGACATTTTACAGGCTACCAGGAACTTCAATTAGGTTTTTCTCATGCTAACTTTCATCTCAGATTGTAGTGGTGAAAAAGTCTGATTATTGGGTTTTTTTCTGACTGTAGATTTTGGAACCTATCTTGTCACTATCTGTTTTGCTTTATAACATATTTTACTTTGGACACAAATACTGACCTATCTGATTCCAATGGTAGCAGTGGCTTGGTCAGTCTCCTTGGTGCAGAGTGGGAACACTTTTGAAATCTTGAAATGTTTCCTAGGCTAGAGAGATTGTTTCCCACCCAGCTCTTGCTAGTAGTCACATATTTATCCATGGAATCCCCATATGGCTTTGTGGGTGGTAATGTGTAGAGGGCAGCTTTCCCACCACAGCAGTTTTCCTCAATACAGATTTATTTCTCTTTTGCTTGCAGAGTTTTCAATCATAATCACTGCTAAACTTAGGCCTGGTGTTTGTAGGCAATATTAACTGTATGAGGAAATAGCCTATATTGAACCATACAGCTCCTTGGATACCCATTTGTTACTTTTTGTCTTTAAAATTGGATAATTATTTTGAAAATTTCCTCATCCTGACTAGAGGCAGAATAGAATGTACAAAATCCTGGCACCAAGACTTTCATTACAAACTCTGACCTGGAGGCAAATTGGTGACTCTCTGAGGGTTGAAAACTTCATCCACGCAGAAAGCAAAGAACCAACAAAAGCAGAGTCCTCTGGCTGACTTCTGTAGATCAGAGTGCTGCAGTGCTCTGTGTACATAGCAGGGGGCAGGCAGCAGCCAACTTTTGGCATCTTTGTCAGCTCAGAAGTCAGCACTCCTCAGAAATTCATGGCACAAAAGTGTGAGAGCACCAGGGTCACCCTGAAACTGATAAATGCCAGTCTGAAAATGTCTTCCATTATATAGACATTGTCCAGAACCAGACTGTCACGTATCTTACCCCATTAACCTGGGACCTGAATATAGGAATTTGAGACGTGTACCTGTCTTTTGTTTTTAATATGCTGCAAGGGGCTGAGAAGTCTTTTGACTGCAATCCAGTAGATACAGATCTTAGCTCAGTTAGAATATGTCTTTCTGGCAAATACTGCTTATTCTCTAACTTTGAGGAAATCGTTATTATATTGTGGAAGAAAGGCAAAGAATAAGGCCTGGTTCATACATCCTGTCCTCGCCTGAGAACTAGCATACAAAAGGCATTTTATGCAGACTGAGGGCTTCATCATGGCCTGGTCCAAAGGCAGGCAACCACCTCGCCTTCTCATACAAGGTGCATTCTTTTAACCCCAGTCAGCAGCTAGAACCACACAACCACTCGCTCACTCCCCCAGTTTGGATAGGGGAGAGATTTGTGAGAGTAAAAGCGAGAAAACTCATGAGTTGAGACAGAGACAATTTAATAAGTAAAGCAAAAGCTGGATGCACATGTAAAGCAACACAAGGAATTCATTCACCACTTCCCATCAGCAGGCAGGTGTTCATCTCCAGGAAAGCAGGGCTCCACCATGTGTAAGAGTTACTTGAGAAGACAAAAGCCATAACTTGAAGTGTCTGTCCCCTCTTCCTTTTTCTTTCCCCAGCTTTATATACTAAGCATCACATCATACAGCATGGAATAACCCTTTGGTCATTTAGGGTCAGATGTCCTGGATGTGTCTCCTCCCAACTTCTTGTGCCTCCCTACCTGCACTCCCCCCCTCAAGCCTACTCGCTGGCAGGGCAATGTGAGGAGCAGAAAAGGCCTTGATTGCTTAGCAACAACCTAAAACATCAGTGTTTTACCAACACTATTTTCATCCCAAATCCAAAACAGCCCTATACTAGCTGCTAGTAAAAAATTTAACTCTACCCCAACTGAAACCACAACACTGTCTCAACTCATGGGGCCTGAGAAGACTGTAGGCACCACTGTGTTACAAGTTTTTCTTCATTTCATGGAGCTCAATGAAAGTTTCATGTTCACAGACCAATTATTTTAATTTTTTAAACAGGTGTTTTTAACACTATTATATGATGATCTCATATAAAATGTGAAAACTGTTAGAGGTGTAAGTGTTTGTGCAGAAACCTCACTATGGCACACCAATGTGTATGTCATTTGGCTCAAGTCTGAATTTTTAATTTTAAGACAGCTTTCAAAGTATTCCTCTCCTTTAATTGCTTAAAATTGCATGTTCATCATCATTTCACTGCATCTTGTTATTTCTTAAGTGCCTAGCTTATGAAACTTGACTTTTTGCTGCTACAATTGAAAGAAAGATTGCCCTAAACTTTTTGCTGACTAAAGACATGGGAGATTCTCCTCTTTAGAAACATTATCCTGATTTAATCTTTTGATAAAAAGAAGTATTGGATATTTTTGAAAGTACCCTTAAAAGATATCAGGTTGTTTTTTCATTGTTTCTAGTTGATTAGTGGTTTGGGGGGAATTTTCTTTGTATGAAGAAGTCAGATTCTGGGATGACAAGGGCCCCTTTGTGAGGTGTTGTATGAGCACCTGTAAGAAAGCATAGTCTCAGCACAACTGATGCCTTTTATTTGTGTCCTTGGAAGTGACAAGGAAAAAAGGAACAGGAAGAGGATGTGTCAGGAATTGTCATCAGACTGCGGATTTCAGGATTTGTTGTCATAATTGTAGGACCTTAACCTTAGAAAATGAGCCATTTGCTTCTAGTATAGAATCAACAAAAGGTTCCCTTCTCTACTTAAAATCTTAGTGTAAGAGAAGATTGAGTAGAACAATGGCAAGGTGCTCTGAAGTGAGCTATGCCCCAGGCACATTTGCTGAGTTGGGTGAAGGGAGTAAGAAGAGACTTAGTGCAAACACAGAGAATTAAACTGAACTAGGGGAACTCAGCACAGAAAGGTACTAGAAAGGGCGCTTACTTCTCTGTTTACTTGAGTAACTTAGTGGCAGTATACTAGAGACTGCAACTTTGACTACAAGAGAAACAGAGAGTTCAGCAGTTAATGCATGTTTGCGCTTCTTCGTTAGAAGGAAAACTCTCAGAATAAACCTTAAAAGAGAACACCTTTTGGGTTTTGGTTGTTTTGTTTATTTATTTGTTTGTTTTTCCAAGTAATTTGCATTGTTCTAATTTACCCTCTTGTTTCTTTGGTGGAAAGCACTAAGGAACTCTTGCTTACATCCAAGGCAATTCTTTCTTTTATGATGTAAATAAAAGTTATCTTCCCATGACACTGTGGTGCAATCTTTTATCAGCAATAGATACAAAGCATGCTGCTTTCATTTTCTTTCCTAAATTAGCAAAATTTAGTTTTCTGACAAAGTCAGTATCATATCCTCAGCAGATTTTACAGAATCATAGAATCATAGTAGTTTGGGTTGGAAGAAACCTAGTTGAACCCTCTGTAATGAGCAGGGTCATACTTAGCTAGATCATCTGCTTGTTGTATTACACCATAAAAGTAACAGCTGGAACTCCAGGATCTACTAGTGTTTTTCAAACCAGCAGTTTTGCCATTGAATTCATTGGGACTAGCGCCAGTTTACATTTCACTAGAGTGTAAACCACTATTTCTGAAGAATAATAGCACTTCTAAAGCAACCCTTGAACTACTTTTCACAATCTTCAAGTATTAAGAGTGTTCTGTAGATTTTATCTTGTACAAAATCCATTGAAAGCATACTGCCCTAGGTAGAAGTCAATGACAGAAGCATTCCCAAGAGTCTTTTGGTGCATAGCAGATCTTAGTAGAGAAAATACTTCGTTAGCAGCAAGAAAAACCTTCACTTTTTTGTCTTTCAGTGGCATTTTATTTTATGCAGTTATAGCAATAGCATAACAGTGTGCAAACTGACAATTTGAGACAGATTCTTGGGTGCCTTAGCTCCAGGCTTATTTATCTCTGTTGAAATTGCTGAGGTCTTTTTTTTTGTGTGTGTTTTTAAGTAGCCTCTTAATTTGGTGTCACAGATAGAAATAAAGAAGAAAAACATTTTCTGGGCATTAGTTCCATGTGGAATACTAGCAATGTTCAGCGGGTGACAAAAGCTCTGGGCATCCCCATTTGAAAGTCACTAAATCACTGAAATTCCAGAAACCAAAAGCTTCATTAGTCTGTTATGTACCACCAGTGCCTTCGCTTATCATCCAACACACAAAGTTCAAACAACCTTATACCCAAGAAGCTAATGAAAAGATTTTTTATTCTACCCAGTTTATTCTCACTGAGGTGTAAAAGAGATTAGTCTGTTGATTTCAGGTGAGTAGCTTTGATATCAAGTAGATGAGGGCCTGACCCTTTTATTTTATTGAGTTACACAAGTTTTTGTTTGTCTTTGTGAGTGGGAAAGGCTTGATAGTATTCTTGCTATTTTGGTTTTGGTATTCAAATATTTCCTTTAAGAGGTCACATAGGAAATGCTCCCTTGCATATATTTGCTGAGCGTTGTTGATAAAATGGTTATTATTATTGTTTTTTGAAGAAAATTATGTCCTTCATTGTAGATTGATAAAAAACAAATGTTGACTGTATCTGGCAACAGATATAGCTGATGATCATCAACATACTTTAATATGTAATTTTGGTATGGTTTATTTTACAGACATCTTCTCTCTTGTGTGTATGTTTTCAGACTGTGATAAAGTAATATTTATTCTGATTGAGAGTTGAGTTTGAGTTGCAAGGAAATGAACTTCACTGAGATATGTGCCATTAAAGGGTCCAAAAGCTGAAGTTCATGGAAGTGTTTCCACTCACTCTAATGAACTTTAAATCTGGGCCCTAATGAGAGTCAAATTAATGATGCCTTATTTTCTTAGATTACTCAAACATTCTGCCCTGCATTTTTGGTTCACACCTGGATGATAACAACAATCAGTTTCAACACAGTATTAGTTCCCGTGTGTAAATCATTATTTTATATGAGAGAGGTTGGTAATTTAAATGTGGTACTCAAAAGCAGGTACTTATTTGCAGTGAGGAGAAGAAAAATCTTTCAAACATACAATTGACTTTTATTTTGTTTTGTTTTTAAACTTTCTGTCTTCAAGAGCTTCTCTTACCTTAACTTTTAAATGGGAGTTTTTAAATCAAGTTGAAACACAGTTTCAGATAAATCAACTTCTAACATGTCTGTCTTGGCAGAATATTTGTTTTAAGTAGAACTAAGAATTAAAATGTGGTTTAGCTTAGCTAAAAAGGTTGAAAAGCTCAGAGATTGTTATATCACTTTCTCAGAATACTCCAGAATATTCCATTCTATCTTTCCAGGCTTTAATGATCCATAAAAATTATTGTATGCTTGGGATGGATGACAAAGTATCAAATTTCTTGCTTTGCCTTAGAGACAAGCATACATCCTCCTGAAAAACGATCCTGGATAGCAATTTCCACATGACTTTGAACTCATCCTTGACAGCATCTTATTCTGAATACAGTTTTGTCTCAAAGGGCCCTACTGGACACATGGCTGCCCTCAGAGATTCAGGTCTTTGACATCTGGAGATGATCTCACTGTGATCACTCTCTCTCATCTCCCACCAGTCTTCCCTTAAAAAATTTCCAACTCATTTTTCTCGTGCAGACATTATTATGCCCAGAAATCATCTTTGGAGTATTTTTATCTGCACAAAGAAGTGGTAACAGTACAAAGCTATGACTCATTGAACAATGTCTGTCAGCATGAATTCTGAAAACTTTTACCTTCAGAAAGCTTTGTTTGGCTTCTGCTAGCCATGTTAATCTCTATTGACCCTTTATTCCAGCTTTTGAAAATGACATTGCTATTTCTTGTCTGTTCCTTTTCACCTTTTTCACACTTTCAAAAAATCTGTAAAAATCATTATACTATCTTTTCCAGTCTCTACTTCCAGTTCACATATACCACAACACACCCAGAAAATGACCTTGCCATGCTGTCACAATGTTAACTTGTACTGAATTACCCTATTGGTTGCATCCTGTCGATATTTTTTTAGGATGAAAACATGGGACCAAGGTCATTTCAAGAATGAGTGTTAATGCAGAATTTTGTAAAATAGAGTGGTGGATGAGAGGTCCACGCACCAGCACAGTTAAACAGAAAATCCTTTTATGCATGCATATGCATACATAGCCTAGATTTTCCATGTTAAGAAAACCCTTCTTGTCATTGTAAAGAAGAATGGCATATGCTTAAGTGCTTTGTGGAAATCCATGTAGAGATATGGTTATGGACAAAGATCTGGTGTAATTCATTCTTATGCACAAAGCCTTGTGTATATTAAGTTCAGTTTAAGCATATTTAGAAAATAAGAAGAGTCATTTTGTCTTTTTTTCCAATTATTATATTCATCCTCTACTTGCATGTGCATTCACCATTTCAATTCCATGAAGGCAGCAAGGTTGTAATTTCACTTCCATTTGTTGATAAGACTGTGATTCTTTCAGTGCTCTCCTGCTTGCATAGGGTATAAACTTTTTTCCTGACAAGTTTTTTTTTTCAGAAAAACATCACTTGGTGAGCTGTTTATCAAGGTAAATAGGGTCTTAAAGGGAAGCATTAGCAAAAAAATGGTGTCTTCAGACTTCTGATAGCTGGCCACACCAATCCATTATATATATTTTTACTGACTGGCATCAAAAAAGAAATGTAATTCTTTGCTGCTGGCTATTATCAAGTAAAAAAAGTTCTGCAGTGGTGGTATCTACTGCTGATTCGGGAGAAGGAAGACTGCTCTTATTAATTCTGATTGTTCTTAGATTCTTCTGCTCATGCCATTCCATTTTTTCCATTTTGTTTTGTTCATACAATTAAAAATCAGACAATCTTAAAAAATAATAGGATATAATTATTCTCTTCTTCAACATTCAGTTTAAATGCATGGAAATCAATGGAAAATGGGATAAAAGTTAACATAGATTTTCCAAAAGGCCATAATGTCAGGGTAACCTCATAGCTTTCTTTGATGGTTGTTTTTTCTACACAAGGAAAATGAATGAGATCTCATCTACCTGGCTGGACTTCAGAAGAGTTGATAAAATTTCAGTAGTAGCTTGGACAACAAAGAAAATTAAATTTGGTGATGTGACAATAAACAATTTCAAAAATATAAAGGAGTAGCAGTGTATATGAAGAAATTTATGATATTGGTGAGTGGAGAGGTAGGAGGAAATTTGATAGCATAAAGAGCAAAACATACCATTATGGACTAGTAACAAGAATATATTATAAGCAATTACTGCTTAATCTGAAGGCACGATTTCAGCCTACAGTTTCATCACAGAATGAATAAGAACTTCTAATGTGATGCAGCCATAAAAAATATAAACATAAGCCTGTAGTATTCTGCATTAGGGAGTTCCTGTAGAGTTGGAGTAACTGTGGTTCCATTCTGGTACTGTTAAGAATTCATCTGAAATCAGATGCATGATTCTTGTCAAGAAAAAATGGAAATGGGAGCTAAAGCAGACATGGATCTGGGGGTAACTCTGCAATAGAGAGGCACAGTTTTACCAGGGAGTCTGAAAAAATCTCACTTGTTTAACCAAGCAAAAGAAAGGCTGAAAGAGGATACAGGAATTATCTGTTACTATATCTAAGCAGAGAGATAAAAAGGAGTAACACAGTAGAAGAGATTAATGATACAGAAGAAAATAGGTAAAAAACAACCCTTTTAAATTTTTTCTGGATTCTATATTTTTTGAGCTGTACAATACAGAATATTTTTTAAATGCATTTTCAACAAAAATTTGATCAGGAATTAAAGTTTATCAGTTCATGACTGCATGATGTAGTTGCTTCACATAAAGTAACTTAACTCAACTTTATTATCCCACTTTATACTAGCATGATTTAAAGCATCCAACAGCAATATTTAATTTAAAAATAATTATTTTGCATTTGTTGGTTTTAGTCATTCTGTTAGTTCTCACTGCTTGGTACTGTTTAACACTCCTCTTTGCTAACCACAAAGTATCTGCAGATTTGTATGTATATAGTTATATGGCTTAGTGAACAGTTATTCAGATTTGTAATTTTTCCTTTTTGGTTTTGGTTGAAAATGGTGGACGATAAGTTAGTTATTTACAAGATAATCATTTACATATGGCTTTAGTCAAGCTGCATTTGGAAAGAAATTAGCATGTAACTAAAAAAATTCAAAAACAACAATTCAACATTGTTTAGTTAGTTAAATTACATTAAATGACATTATGTTGGAAACATAAAAAGTGATTTGTCAAAACATGCTTTGCATTTAGCATGAACTAATTTATTAAGCAAAAGAAGTGTGTGCAGTTAGTGAACTAAACTGGCTGTTTCTGGTTACTGTTTCCTTTGGGTTTTTAAAAGTCATAGAACTCATCTTCTGACACCTTCTTTTTAATCATTGATTTCTTTCCTGTTACAAATTTGACTGCCCTTCAAAATCCCAATCACGTCTTAACTTTGCATGGATATTTTACTGATATGAATAAATTGAATAAATCATAATGAAGAAGTTATTTCCATTAGTAAAACTCTGACGCCAAGTGTTTCATCCATGTCTTTTACTACAAAAGCATTTGACACCTAACTTCAGTAGCAAGTGGACTATTTCATTTAATACCATGATTTTAGTTTGTCTTAAATTGTTGACACACAGCTGATTAAATAATATTTATTAAATGAAAAATAAACCAGATAAGTAAATATCATGTTCAAAGTAAATAACTTGTTAATGTTGCTTCTTTTTTGATTTAAACAAATCTAATGCTCCAGCCTTGTATTTTTCCAGTTATACAAAGAGAAACATGGTGAGTAGTTTAATCATGGGGAGTGCTGTAAAATTGCCTTTAATTTTTAATTAATTTGCCTTTAATTACTTAAGCAACTTTCATGATTCAAAATCATCATGTTTAACCCCAGTAGGCAGCTAAGCTCTACGTAGCAACTTGCTCACTCCACTGCCTAGTGGAATGGGGGAGAGAATCAGTAGTCTAAAAGTGATGAAAGTCATGGGTTGACATAAAGACTTATTTTTAAAAAAAAAAAAAAGAAAGAAAACAATAAAAAGGAAAAGAACAAAGCCAAGAATAACAAGTGATAAAAAAACACCCAAAAAACAGAATTGTTCAACACCAACCGATACCCAGCAATGTCAGCCCTGGCCAAACACCCTCCCTAGTCCAGTTCTATTGTTGAGTGCAACACCATATGGTACAGAATATCCCTCTGGTCAGTTGGGGTCAGCTATGTGACCTCCCAACTTCTTGTGCACCCCCAGCCCACTCACTGATGGGGCAATGTGAGAAACAGAAAAGGCCTTGATGCTGTGTAAGCACTCTGCTATAGTAACTAAAACATCCTGTGTTATCAACACTGTTTTCAACACATATCCAAAACTCAGCACCATGCAAGCTACTATAAAGAAATTTAACTCTGTGCCAGACAAAATTAGTATAAAACCTGACTATTATATTCAGAATTTTCCACAATCCACTACAATCACAGTAATAGCTGTTCATGTATCTAAGAGCCAAATGCTCAATCAGTAGATACTGAGAAGTAGATAATATTATAAAGGTATAGGGGGATGAAGAGTTGAAAGAAGTCAGCATTGATTTTAGTGGAAGCAAATTTAGCACAAGAACGACCTGTTCAGATTTAGGTCAATCTTAAATGTATCTGCATGTTTATCTTCTTTGCCCAATGTACTGGCCCAAATAAAATATTACTGCAATAAACAAGGCAAAATAATGTTGCCATGGACATTGTATGATGAACTGTAAATGCTCTTGTGTACTATAATATCTACCAATTCTGCAATATTTATTAAACTCTGGTTTTTATTATTCATGATGTTTTCAGGGACCTGAGCCTTTTTTCAAGCAGTTGTTTCCAGTGCTGTCAAGACTTTCAGGCTGTATAGTGAAAGTATTCTATGTGGAGAAGTCAGAGAGCAAACTTGAGACTTAACTATAGATGACACATCCCTACTAAAACTGCTGTCACCACTGTATTTGCCAGCCCTGCTCATGGCCCACAGGAGGAAAAGCTATGAACTCCAGCCATTTTGTGCACCATTTTCAGACACTGGATTTCATAATTACATTTCACAATTCCTTTTCAGGAAAGCCAGCCAAATGTTTTGTTGAGATCTCTTCTTTATTAATGAAGTGTTCCTGTGCAGACAAATTTTTTGATGATGCACTTTTGATGTATTTGTAGTTAGCCTATGAACAGGCTAACACACGGAGCCGTGTGAATACACTTCAGCCCTGAGTTGAAGCACACACTGCAACGTAGTCCATCAATTTCGGTTTTTTTCATTTATTCTCTTCTATGTCACTTTGCAGTGTTTCTGCTTACTTATAATATACTGAAAAATCAATCATCGGGATGTCTGGCAGATAATTTCTGTGTGTAGACAGAGATGCAGACACATTACACAATAATAAGTGTAATATTCATCAACTAGATTATTATTAGTCGATATTATTATCTTTAGGGATATATCAATGTAGACATACATGTTTATTGATATTGATGTCACCAAAAACAAATCATGCTTTTTATATATGTTTGCTAAAAGTTGACGAGCTGAAAAGATACACATAATTACTGAAAAGCTTGGGATACTTTCTGAAAAACATAATTCTCTGGTTTTAGCTGTCATTTCTTTTGTTTTGCCTGCCTCCAGATGCGAAATAGCTTAGATGAGATCTATCCATTAGGCAACATTGACATCTGTCTCGTGGGTAGAAATATGAGAAGGGAAGATGAATAGTGTCTCATGCCTGTGCTGAAATATATCAAATTTTAAGAGAAGCAAATTCACCCTGTGCCTTTGGATTACATGAAGTATTTACAAGAGGTCACTGTCATTTTCCCTGCTTGTAGAATCATGTAACTTTTCTTTTTCTACATAATTTTCTGTATCTGTTTTTGTTTCATTACTAACTAGTGCACTTCATACATGTTCAGTATAATTCAAGAATATGAACAATTTGATAGCTATGGCTATCAATTTTGTCCTCTGATGAGAAATATACCAGGGTTTTCATATCCAGTTAGGGGTAATTCAGGGTTTAGGAGGATATTTCTACATTTTAAGTGAAATGGCTGATATATATAAGAAGTCTTCATAAATAGTATTTCAGTGCTAACATTCATATGGTTGGATCTATATTTTTGCACCAGAGACATCATGAAGTACCTATATATACAATGATATATATATTTAGTACACACGCAAAAATACATGTGTGGAAAAAACTTTTTCCTACATGGAGTTTAATGTTGCAAACAAGATTAATGTAGATATTTCCAGGTCCATTAATAAAGGTATGACCTCTGTCAGTTCAGTTTTGTTGCTGAACTTGAAAGTCATTTGTTTTTCTGTTTTCTTTCATGTAAAGGGACATGTAAAACTGTTCACAGCAATTTAGCCTTTACAACCAGATGCCAGTTTACAAATACTATCTGAAGACATGATAAGATAGGAACAAAAGTGGAAACATCACTGTTTGACCAGACCATTGGCTCACAGCATCTAATACTGGAGAATGGCTAAGCACAAAGAATCAGACTGAGTCAAACAGAAATGTTGAGATTAATCCTGGAGACGAGAGGATATATTTCTTCAGCGTGGCATTACAGAGCTGTTCAAAGTAGCTGTTAACTAGCTAGTCTGAGTATCAGTGGCAGTCAAGCCACTGGGTTGAATCACTCTGCAGAGCTAACACATTGCATGCTGAGCACCTAGACTAATCCTGTTATGCTAAACACAGTAAAAGTACAAAATAGGAGACAGTTCCTCTGAAAAATGTGATGGCCATTAAATATATTATTTACTTGAGGTTTATATTTTCCAGGTGCAGTATAACACCTCTAAAAGCATTACATTCAAACCAAGTGATTTAAATTAATCAGAGCAGGCTCCTAGCCTGCATGGGAGTTGGCCACACAGGCAGGGCTATTCACTCAGATGTGGAGATGTCTAAGCAAGCAGAGAAATCATGTTTCCTTTTAAAAAAAGTCTCTGTGCTGCCTCAACAGTTGCAAAACCTCTGTAGTTTTGTTATAATTGTTCTGGTTAATGACATTACCCAGTTTCTTCAGTCACAAACGCTAATGAATTCCAAGGATTTCAGAAGAGCAGTTTTCAGTTTACATTGTGGCATTTTCATTTCTCTCTAGCAGGCAAACTCCTGGCTCCAGCATCTATATGTGTGATTATTGATGTTGTTTCTGCACATCATACATATGTATTACTTAGAAGTTTATTTATATTTATTCTGTGATTCTATAGAATCATAGAATTGCCTAGGTTGGAAGGGACCAACCATCCAACCAGAGTCCAACCATCAACTCAACACTGACAAAACCCATCACTAAACCATATGGCAAAGCACTACATCTACCCATCTTTTAAATACTTCCAGGAATGACAATTGTACCACTTTCCTAGGCAGCCTGTTCCAATGCTTGACAACTCTTTCACTGTAAAAGCTTTTCCTGCTACCAAATCTAAACCTCCCCTGGCACAAGTTGAGGCCCTTTCCTCTTGTTCTATTGCCTATTACTTGGGAGAAAAGACTGAGACCCCACCTCGCTACAACCTCCTTTCAGGTGGTTATAGAGAGAGATAATGTCTCCCCTGAACCTCATTTTCTCCAGGCTGAACAACCCCAGTTCCTTCAGCCGCCTCTCATAAGACTTATGCTCTAGATCCCTCACCAGCTTCATTGCTATTCTTTAGATGTGCTCCAGCACTTGGATGTCTTTCTTGAAGTGAGGTACCCAGAACCGGAAAAAGTATATGAGCTGCAGCCTTACTAGTGCCAAGTGCAGGAGAATTATTACTTCCCTAGACCTGCTGGCCACACTGTTTCTGATACAGGCCAGGATGCAGTTGGCCTTCGTGACCACCTGGGCACACTGCTGGCTCATACTGAGCCATCAGACAGCCAACACTCCGAAGTCCTTTTCCTCCAGGCAGCTTTCTAGCCACTCTTTCTCAAGCTTGTGGTGCTCCATGACGTCGTTGTGTCCCAAATACAGGACCCGGCACTTTGGTGCCAGGTTGAACCTTATACCACTGACCTCAGCCCCTTGATCCAGCTTGTCCACATCCCACTGTAGAGCCTTCCTACCCTCAAGCAGATCAACACTTCCACACAACTTGGTGTTGTTTGCAAAATTGTCATAGATTTTCAAAAAAATGTATTAAAAAGAATGCTTGTTTGAAAGAAATTCATGAAAAAGTTTTTCTTTTACACACTTTAAGTGTAGGTCAATATTCACTATTTTAGCCTTTTCTACTTATAAGTAATTGTATATATGCTGCTTTGTTTACAATACTAATTTATCCTGTGGTTTCAGGCAAAGCAAGACAGGAAAAATGGAGGAGAATCTTAAAGAGTAAAAATAGCAGAATTAGGCATACTATTTGTCTCAAAGAAGCAAAGATATTAAATGTTGATATTAAAATTAAAACCTATCATTACTGGATAAATAATATTAGATAGGTAAATCAATAAGTTTTTGAGTAACTAAATTAACTTAAAAATATGTACAATTGGGGAAGGAGACTGTGAAAATGCCTTCCCTTTTGGGTTTTGCAAATTCTCTATGCCCTTCTATCTCCTTTTGGGGCTGATATTCAACAGCGGCTTCAAATTTTTGCAAAATTTTGTCTGATACATTTGATTTGAACTCAATTTTTCAAAATACATCTTACAATCAGTATACAGCCTGCATACTTTGGATGTCCCCAAGCATCCATATTTTAATTCTGCCATCCTCATTTACATGTCCTGCAGTACATAAATGCTCACCAACTAACAAGAAATATTAGCTCAGATATTATAGCATTTCTTCTATAAATATTCTATATTTATATATAAATATATATATTCTATAAATATATATATTCTATAAATAATAAAACTGTATGTGGCATTTCAAAGGTGCATGGAACCCTTTGTTACAATTTAAATTTTTATAATATATTTTCTTTGAACTTGCACTGCAGCGAGGACAAAGAGGACAAGGCTCTACTGATACATGAAACACATCAAAGGCTTAAGAAACTAAACATGTGAGACAGATGCTTTTGTAAACGTGTGCTATATCTCATTTCATTATCTTTAGCAGCATATACAGCTTCATGATTTGACAGAATTACTATTTTGCTGCTTATTGATGGGAAAATTTGATACCACAGGAAACCACTTTTTGGAGGTAAATCTAATTTTTTACAATGATTCTAACCTAAAAATATAATTTTGAAGAAAAAAATTATTATACATCAGTTCTTAGCATTCTTAATTGTATGTAAAGAACCATAGCATCTAGTCTGACTATTATATACCACAGCCTATTGCATTTCCTACAGTAAACACTGAAAAGAAAATACTTCTTAGTATTAGTATGCTCAAGCTTCCACTTTGAGCATAATATTTGGATAATCATATATCCCAGACAGGCATGTGTCTTTGTTTAGACACATCAATATAGAGAGAATTTTCATTTTTTCTTTGACAGGTGGTACCAAAGCCTTTTTCATTAAAATGTTGTGCTTTCATTCTTAATGATTTTTGTTGGCTTTGGCTTATACAATTTGATCTCTGCTGAGTCTCTAAGTATTCTACATTAGGCAGTCATTGTGGGTTCTTTTGATCTTTTTTAAATGAGTAGAAACCTCAACACAAAAATAATACTGGAGGTGAGAAAGGTTGGCCAGTATGATTATAACAGCAAATCCCTCCTAACATAGCCCAGCTTAAGACCTGGCTTCTGAAGTTTGAATTGGAGACAGCAGGGGAAAGGGAGTTTGGAGCTTTCCATTCCCGCTGGTGGATAGCCCCAGAGGCTCTTCCCCTCAAACTCCTATATTCCCAGTTTTTGATTTCTGATGTTATTTCTGGAAGTAAAAGAATAATGATGGTGATGATAATCTAATAAATTGGCTAATGAATATGGAATAAATAGGCTAATGAATGCTGCCCTCTACTGCATCTTCTCCAGGGTATACATAGGTCTAGCCTGTTTACAATTATAGGCAATTCTTCCTAATTCAAGTGGCAGAGAGGCCTGTTACAGGAGGAAGAGCTGGGTCCTATCCCTGCTTCTGCTTTGTAACCACAAATTTGTTACAGTACTTTACACATACTGCTTTCCATTTGTAGACCTCATAGAAAATAGTCATCTTTAAATATTCCCAGCTTTACCCCTCCTTCAGAATATGATATACTACTGGGATTTTCTTATCTTGTTTAAACTGAAAATGGGCATGGACTAAGACTGTCAGTTTTGGTTTATTCCATTATAGTTAAAGTAGCAGCTTTTAATCATTACCAGCAATATTAGTGCCACAACAGTGTTTACTTCTCAAATATGCTTCTAATTTTCCAAGTAAAGGCAAATTGTTGGTGATATCTTAATGTTTTTTTAGGTAGCTAATGCCAAAATGCAAGGTTATGATCTTGATCTGAATATTTCCCAGATGTGTGGTAAGGTGAAAGGTGGAACAGCTAACAGAACTTGACTTCCTATCCGTGTTAGTCTAAGTTAAGTAAATTCTAAGTCAGGCATAATTAGAGAATGAGACCCCTAGAAGCCTTCACCTTCACAACTGTTTGAGATGAAAGCTTGGTGCTTGGGTGGATGTAACATAATCCACATGTTGGAAGAGAAATAAGAATCAGCTGTCACTGTCTTCTTGCATATGTTTTATAGTGCCCCATTAGCCACTACCTTCTCAAAAGTCAATGATCTTCTCCGAGCTTAATGCTTCTAATTAATTTAGAGTGGAATCAGGAACAGATTCTGGATCTGATGTCAGTTCTATGCCAGTGACTTTCACTGAGGTTTTAGTTTGCATATGGCAGATCCAGTTTTGGACAACGTGGTTGATAGAAATGGACTCTAAGGCTCCTCAGTCATGGAAGTCACTTAACTCTTTTCCAGGACAGCCACATCAGAGATAACATAGATACCTAAAAGAACACATAGAAAACTTAACAAAACTTTGAACTTGGCCCTTAGGGTTTGGACCAGAGGATCACCAAAGGCCTCTTCCAACTTAAATTATTATATGAATTGAAAAGGCATTTAGAAGTATTTTATATATCCCACAACACTGGAATTCTCAAGCTGGAAATAATAGACTGATATTCAAATAATTTTAGATAATTAGGAAAGTTTGCTCATATTAAATATTGAATCTTCACTGGATAAAACGCTGAAATAGGTAGCAGAGAGCTGTTTCAAGCTTTGATATTATTCTGCTAGGGCACTGCAGCGAACCAGCGTTTCCTGAATCAACGGTGTTTACTGGTTTCTCAGACTGATCTTGCTGGCTCTGATACCTAACAATCTGGGAATGAGGGTCGCACTGTTTCTGGGTATTATGTGTACTAATATGTACTTAAAGGACAAATGGCATTCAGAGCCATGTTGACAGATAAGAGCCTGCTTTTAATGTACATGATGAAAAATATTTTATGAAGGCAAAGTGGGAAGACATTATGGAGAGGTTCTGTAACAAATCCATCAGTGAATTGCTTTAACCCGCTTGTTACTAAAAGTTAAGCCAGGTTGCTTGAAGAAGTCAGTCTTCCAACAATTTTTGCATCTGCTGGAAATTTTCATTCAGGTTTGTTAATGAATAGATTGGAGTTTTCATGTAAACAAGGATTTAGGTCTTATGAGATAATAGGTAAACAGTCAGAGAAGTCACAAGTTATTAGTTCTATTCTAAAAAAACGGGTAGACTTAATCAACCACAGGCCACAGATCTGCAAGAATGTTTTATGTTAGATTTCATAGCTATTTATATTTTGTCAGAAGCAGCACAGACATAAGGAAGGATAGATCTTGCATAAACTTAGGTTAGCCTGTGGAAACTTCCAGTCTTCCTGACTGTAGGTAGTCTGCCTCTATTTGTGAATTTGTCCACAGATCTCCCTTTATGTGCAAACAGCACTGGAATTGCTGCATTGGAAATCAGAGATTGATATTCAAAGAGTTAGATCAATTAGAAAAGTCTGTGTGATTTCTGAGGTCATTGAGCACTGGGTCTTGTCAGCTGGCATTTGGAGCAGTGGCAATGACAGCTTTGAGATCCTTCAGGCAATGTGCTAGAACTCCTTGCACCAGAACTTTTCTACTTTGATACTAGAGAATTGAGAAGGTAGTTTGCCAACTCTGATTTCACCATCTCTGTCTTATAAAAGATTTTACAGAGTACTAGCTGTTGCTCAGTATGTACGTGAAACATATGGGACTTGAAAATTAAATATCACCAGCAAATATTTTCAGTAGTATATTGATGTTACTCTGTTCTCATAACAAAAGAAATATTTGTCATATAATTTATATCCTGATACAATTTTTTTTTGATCTTTCCTACCAGAGACTAGTTTATTATGTTCTGCTTTCTCTGAGGGCTTTCATTTTTTCATAGGCAGCTGACAGTGCAACTGGTGGGACTGAGTGGGGTCAGGCAGTCCAATTGCTTTGTAGTTGCATGGAAGTAAATTATGATTGTGCAGATGCATGACAATAGATTTAGCTGTGTCTTGTAACTCTTGATTATTGTGTTAGTTTATACACAGCAAGGAGCTCCCAAAGCGTGGTCTTGGCACACAGAGATTTCAAAACAGCAAAATGAATTAAGTAAATAAATAGACTGACAGTTTAAAGGCAGCCACTATGATTCTCAGTTGTATGTTTCAACTTACTCTTTTTTATCAAGTTGTTTTGTTAGTGTCTACCTCAAGGATAGAGAATGAGATTACAGTGTGGGCTTGAAGGGAAAAAGAGACACCAGGAAAATTATGAATAGAAAGAAAATAATTCACTAGGGTGTGCAGAGGAACATGGAGAATAAAATTTTCAGAAGTGGTTCTGTTATATTCATACTTTGTTTTGTACAGTACTTGCTATCTATGAGTCTGATTTGTAAAAGGAGTCCCACAGATCTCTAAGTCTCGTAGGAACTACAGCTGGGAGTCCAGCTTTCAGATACTGAATCCCAAGTTCTGTAGGATTTACTAGTATGCAAGTTTGCTGTTTTATGAGATTTTTTTATAGTAGGGGTCCCTTCAAATTTCAGTATAACAAGCCTAGTAACCTAGTATTGCTGTCATAGTTATGTTTTTCTTTACAGAAATAAATAGGTATCTAATTTCTAAACACCGCTGACTACAGTGTTCAAATAGTTTCTAGGCAAACAAAAAGTAATTATAGTTAGAGTTACATTTGATCAGATATCAATTAGGATAAATAAGCACAAACCTGCAAATGAAGAACAGAGGGATGACAGATTTAAAGTTAATAATTTAAAGGCAATAACTCTTAAGTTATATATAAGCTGTAAAGACAATACACTGTGAAGCAATTTATGGTCTTGAAGTTTTGGGGAGCAAAATCTGAAAGATCACATTACTATTGTCTCCTAGAGCTACCATATATTTGAACAGACCTCTTCTGCCTCTGGGGCTTTTTAATGATTCTTTGCATTTCTTCTGGGATTCTAATGCATTGGTCACAAGTACCATAAAGTAGTTCTGATTGGTTTATATGTAACCAAAAATCCTCAGTATTTCAGGATATCAGCTGCACACCATGCATGCTATAAGTCTCTCATTTCTGGCAGTGTTTGACTTCCTGAGCAAATACTATACAGAATACTGCTCTCTAGCATAGTTAGTGCAATAATTGATTGACTTCTTGTATGTAGAAACACAGCTTTATAGGCTTGGAAGAAGTCTCAAGAGATAATGTGTGTCCCCTTGTCCCACAATGTACATATGGATGATAGCTATTATCAACTCTGCTGGATGATTTTATAACCTGTTCGTGTGGACTGCACACACTCCAAAGCATCTTTAATGAATACAGAGAGGTTTTACCACCCTTATTGAAATGTTATCGTTCTTCATATCCTCTTTTATTTTTTTGTGCTGCTGAGCTAATTATTTCCGTTACCTCTTGCATGGAATATTCCCTTTCTCTTTCCAGATATTTTAAAAGCATTTGAAAATTACTGATATGCTTTGTCTTCCCAAATCTCCTCTTCTTCAGATAAACAATGAATTTATTTAGTTTTCCATTGCAAACCATGCTTTCTAGACTGATGGCCATGCTGGTTGCTCTGCCTTGACATATCTTGAAACAAGCATAGAGCCCAGATGAAGCCTTTCAAGTGCTGGATGATATGGAAAGATTTTCTTTAGCATTTAACACACTATATTCATGTTTAGAAACTATATTCTATTAAAAAGATGTTTGCTTTTCATGCTGTTCACTCAAGCCCAGGTTGTGGACCACTAACCACCCAGGTATTTTTCTGCAAAATAGATATCTCATTCTTCTTCCTTTATTGGTGACTCCTCAGTGCTTCATTGGGCAGTGAATCATTGAGAATGATTCTCTAAGTATGGTTATCTAGGCCCAGGCAGTAGAAGCAGCACACACACCATTGCTCTGATATTGCTTGGAAGTGTCTGTCTCGACATGCAAAATTCCAGACAGAAATATGGCAGCTCTGTTCTTCAGCAGCTCAACACCATAGCTGTCTAAGACTACGTCTACATTGTCAGCTAACTTAGCTTTCCAGGTGGCTTTTGGATCCAGCGCTCCTGACCCTTCACATTGCACATTAGTTCATGCTTAGCTGCTTTTTTTGTTTTTACATGAACTATTTCCTCCTGAGATGAATCTCACAGAATTCTCAGGGTAGTTCACTGCAGGAGCCACTACTAAGAGGGAATACGGACAAGACCAAGACAGACTTGGTTCCTTTGGTTTTATACACTCTCGTGCCAGGTTCTGCAAGAGGTTGTTTACATGACTTTGGCATTGAACTCTACAAAGAGCATACTGGTGGGCTGCCACAGTCGTCACAATATGTCAGACACTCAGAACAGAATAGAAAAAACCACAAATATGACTGAGGGCTATGGGTAAAGTCTCTAGAGGTAATAGTCTGGGGAAAATTAAACTGAGCACTCTCAGAGAGGCACCAGACCACCCTAGGAGGTGCAAATATGATTGCTGGCCAGTTGTCACCAAATGGCCTAGGGGCTGGGTGCTCTTTGCAATGTCAGATAGTAGTGTAAGCAAAGGTGTCTCTGAGCCTGACATAAAAGTACATAGAGAAGATGAGACGTTCTTTGACTGCCTTATACATGTTCCCTGACAAGCATTCTGGTGGGATCCCAGCAGAAATCACACTCACTGTCAGCTGATTGGTTGACAGTGGTTGATTGGGGTTGGTTGGCTGATTGTGATTTTGTTCTGTTAGACTCCAGTGAGCAGAACCCCCATTTAAATAAAGAAGGTTGAGTAGAAAGGCTGGAAAGACTATATCAAAACTTTTGAATCATATTGTCTGTTAACTGTCCCATAGTTTTATATTTATGCAAGAGACTTAACATAGTTCAAAGAAAGGGAAAGCCAAAAAGATTTCAGCAATCCAAACTAGGGAATCTGAGTTTGTGGAAAAAGACAAGACATGAGGCACAAGCATGTGCAATTAGATCACAAAATCCTGTGTGCAAAACATACTTGTTAGCTGTTATCCAAGGATGTCAGCAAGGGAACAGTATAGAAGGAGACTTGAAGATAATGAAAGCAGAAAAGTGTGAAGTGATTGTGCTCTGCAGATCAGCCTTTTATGTTTCTGTGCAAGACTGATGATTCTGTCATCCTGCTTTTTGATGAGGTGTTGAATGAATGTTTAAGAAGACAGCACTTATCACTGCTCATCAGAGTTTAAAAAAACCTGTTTGTACTAGAAGACTGAAGATACCAGGTCCAGCCAGGTTAGGAGACAGTCAAGTATTAAAGATGAAAACACTGTGAAAGACATATATCAGGTGCTTGAAATGTAGCAGGCAATAGTTTACATCTGTATGCAAGAGTACAGACCTTGTTACTTGCTTTAGTAGTTCAGCATACCTTTGATGATGAAAGAATTGTACAGAATATGTAAGAGAAAGTACATATCTAGCATGAAAAAATGAGAAACTGATCACAAAGCATTATAACAAGAATAATACAGTTATTGAACGGTGTCTTTTTGATTGGCTGTAATTTAGGATGAATGAAGTACAGAGTTATTTATGTCAGAGAAAACAAAGAAAAAAGAATGGACAGAGCAATGAGCTGTTGAATAGAGGTCACAGTTCTTTCAGCTGCTAAACCATTGGCCTTAACATCTTCCCATATAGTAACAACTTGCCATTAATTTATCTATATTTACTCCAAGACTGTCCAATACCAACTGTTAAAATTATTGTGTCTTTCAATAAACATTTTGTCTGAAAAATTTTAGACAGTAGTTTGCTTGCTGGTTATGAGCTGCTTACAAGGGATTACAAGGATTAAATCACATACAAAATATGTGATTTTGACCCAGATATGTAAATATGAATATTAGGGTCAGAGACCTGCCTTCTGTTTGATCACATTTAGATCAGTTAAAAAAAAAGAATTTGTGAAGAAGAGCTACAAAGGACAAACAACAGTTAGGAATTTTAAGATATACTGAAATACCGTTTGCACTCCTTTTCTTAATAATGATCACTCATACCATACAGCTGCCCTAATCTACACTTCTAACATGTGCATTCTGTTGCCATAATCATTATAAAGTTTTCACTAAAAAAGTTATTATTATGCAGTACTAGCAATATTTGAGGCATTGTAGAAGTAACTGAAAGTGTTAATAAGTAACTTCCACCAAAGATAATTATGTGTAAAAGAGTGATCATTATGCTCATCCAGAGCTGGTCTTGCCTTATAAATGTGTGGATGCCGTATTTTAAAATATCATGGATTCCTTTTTCCTGTATGAGGCAAAGACAGACATAAACCTTTAGAATCAACAAATAATTGATGTAGTGGATTACTACAGTAGTGTGCGGCTACTTTCTGATTTGCAGGGAAAACACTAAAGCATCCCTCATTTTTCAGAGAAACGTAGCAGTAGCAGGATGCTACTAGGAACTGTACGTAGTCATGATCCTTTAAAGAACCTTGTGATTTTTTTTCTTTATTACCCCATTACTAGGTCATTATGCAGATTTAGGAGAGGATCCTACTTGCCGCAAGCAGTGCAATGCATATTGCATGGCACAGTTATGCTCTGAGTTTCCTTCTGTCTCCTACCTTCCACAAGAAGATAGGATTTCAGACTATCAAATTAGAGACCATATATTCCAGTCCCATTGTCTTGCACAATGAGGAGTCAAGTTGAGATCCATCATAAGAACAAATGAGGTTCAAAATTAAACATGACTGTTGAAAGAAACTGTTGTCTCATTTTGATGTACAGCTGAAGAGACTTAGCTGGAACAACAGCTACATTATGTGTCAGTCTTGGTAGGAGGCAACAAACCTGTCATTTGCATAAAGATTGTTGACAGACAAGTAGCAGAGGCCATCTGCAGCACGCTGAGTTTCATAACTTCCATACAATGTCTCATAGGGATACCTTTTTTCATGTTTGTACACTATCTGACCGCTTTAGCACCCAGGTTCCCTTACATCTGCTCATACCTGTCACAGCCTAAGTAGTGATTGGCTTAATTTAACTATAATCCATGCTCTATTTGTGAATATATGTACTGTATCTGCTAGAAGCTCCTGACTGAGCAGCAGCTGACTGCCTGAGAAGTGTAGACCTGCCTTTCCTGAGATTACAGGTGATGGACAGCTACTTCTCCTGGCAGCCACCATGCATTTTGACTGTTTCTTCTGCAGTGCCACTGCCTGTGTATTATCCCTTCCTTGCCTGTTAGGATGGGCAATAAATGGGACAGCCTTAACTCCATCCACTTTCTTTCAATTTGCAATTATTCACATTGAAGCTTATGCAAACGATAAAATGCAGGAGGTGAACATAAAGTTCAGGAATGTGAAAGATAACTCAAGATTTCACCCAGGTTGAAATATGCAGCTCTGCACAACCCTGAGAAAATTTTCTGAGCTGTACTAGTCTTTTACAAGCTTTCCATTCTCCATTCTCCTGTGGATTTCTGTGGAGATCTAGAAATTTAAGATTTGGCAGAAATCCTGAGTGCCTGGTCCTGTCTACTAAGTGGAAACATATATGGACTGCCAAGTTTCGATTAGGATTTGGATTGAGATCCAAGTATTCTAATAAACACATGAAGTAATCTTTCTGCTCAACTCAGTACCCATCAGGCCTTAGTTAGAACATCAGTCCAGTCTTGGGCACCTCACTTCAAAAAAATTAGCCAATTGGAAAGAGACCAGAAAGAGAGCAATAGGAGGTCTAGAAAAAATACACTACTAGGAATGACTGCAAAAACTTGGATTGTTTAGTCCTGAGGGGTTTAGGTTGATTTGTTTTCTATTGAGTTATTTCCAAGCCAGATCCTTCCAATGATTTTGTTTATAGTGCTGCACCACAAACAGTTGTATTTGAAGGGTTGGTGAACTTCAGCACAGAGGCAGGAAAAAGTATCTGGGGGAAGGGTGGGCTGAATCTCCTTAAGCCATCTTTGTCAAGAGATCTAACAAATCGGATAACTCTGCCTCTAACCGTATATACTTGGTGAAGGTGTTTTATTCTCCTTTTTTTCCTCTTGGCCTATGAATTGCTACCATTCCTGCATCAATATGAATTGCCAGTTATAACACCATTCCAGAAGCAGATCAGATAATGAATTCTGACACGGTCTGTATCTAATCTTGCAATGCTGGGGTCAAGCACACTGAGATATTCAGACCCTTATATTTTCCATCAGCATTCATGTAGCTGGCTATACGTCTTCCTGTCTTGGCTCAAAGCATGGAGCTCAAGAAATCTGAGCTCTGATTAACGCAGCTAGGTACAGTTGGCTCTACCTGTAGCCACCCAGTCTCCACAGCATGAATTAAATCCATGTGAAGGAAGCAAATTTGTTTATCCTCCCTCCTGCAAGACAGTTCCAGCACTTCGGTTAATCCGATGACACGCTTGCATGTTAGCGATGAAAGTGACAGACGAGGTATTCTTGGGGGTAGATCTGAACTCAGCTGACAGCATATAAAATCACTTCCTACATTTCCTTTGCTTAAGTTTAACCCATCTAAGTTCAGACATTTAACACAAGGAGTGGTGGTGTTTAGACCTGTTCTTTGGAGTTGCCTTCTGTCACTGACAAGAGAGAAAAATGCTGGTTAACCTTAACTGTGCTCCTGAACTGTTTCTGCTAGATATCAGGATGTATAGTAGCTAAACCGATTCCTGCCATTCTTGTACCTAAACTTTAAACTCCTCCTTTGTCAACCAACATTTCTCACTATTGCATCACTAATGAGGTTTTCTCCTCCCATGTACCCTACTGCTGCCCTCCTTCCATTTACTTGGTCTACAGAGGACCATTGTTTGAGTAATCCTTGCTCTGCTCTGAAATTAAAGCCATAAAAGGAGTAGATAAGGAACGGAGAACCAGTTTCTTTTCCTTTAATCCCCTTGTGGGTCTGAGAAATTACTGTTTTATGTGATCTTTATTCACCATGGAGATTTCACATCTTATGCTGATACTGTGCTAATGCAGGAAGGCTCAGAGGTTCCCACAGCCTTCCAGAAGTTTAGGTACTTATCTTGGGCTTGTCCAGATACACCCCATGTGGGTATTGGACTGGAAAGCTCATAGGACATTCACAGTTTGGTTGTAGCTGATCTAAATAAGACACATTAGCAGCTTGCTTTGTGGCCTTTCAGTACTTCTGATTTAGAGCAGACAGGGTGGAGGTCTCAGAAAATATTAAATAATAATAAAATGCACCAAACTGATTTTAACTTTAAATTTTAGTTTTAAGTGAAAGCTGGTTATGGTTCAGATTACTTATATGAGATTTATGCCCATAACTGTGGCATCATGGATTGTGAGATTTGTATCTTAAGCTGCCTCCCAAAAATAACCACAATGTCTAACCACAAATGTAAGACTACGTTTTAGTGGAACTACTTTCCTTCATTGAAAAGGCTCCAAAGGCAAGTCTTGCTTAGCCCATCCTCAGTTTCCTAGGTTTGTCTTATCTTCTACTACACCATCTTCCTCTTCCCGTTGTCAATAATTCTTATTCAAAACAAATAGAATATAAGAGTAACAGTATAACTTCTCATTTGGGGATATTTTCAACTTGCTTTGCATAGGTGTAAATGGTGAAACAGAGTGGTCAAGTGGTCAGAGAGGCCAAGTCAGTGGCCTTACACTTTTTCATTACCATATCCAACCAGCCTTCTCATTTCTTCCAACCACCCTTTTTCAAGCTATTTACTAAAAGCAGCTTTTTCTACTATCAAATCTTTAACATTATGCCGTATCACCAGCTTCGTTTGACCTAAGCCAGTCAAAGGTACCCCTTCAGAGAAGCTTCCTTGAGGGCACACAAACCAAAGTTTAGAAGGTCAGTTTAGAGGAATGTTACCAAGTTCTACCATCTCCAGTGACCCACAAAGAGTAGCAGCTGCCTTCACAGACCCAGCAGCTTCTTGTAACCATTTGGGAAACTGGAAAGTTTCAGAACCTCTCAGTCATCATCACATTCCATACGAATGAACTCACTCTTCATCTGAAATATTTCTATAGACAAAAGAAAAGGCAAGTTAGGGAAAGACTGCCTGTGGATTGCCAGATATATGGGATAATCTCTGAAAGGGGAAGGAAGGTGCAAGGTAGTCCTATTCAGGTACATTAAAAGGACTTCAACTAGGCTTGCAGACATTTAAAGTACATTTTAAGAATGCATTACACTAATGATGCCACTACAGAAAAATAGTCACTGCCTCACACTGCAGAGAAGTTTAATTTGATCCAAGAATCAAGTGGTTCTCCTTGCAGGGTATGTTTGTATCCATTGCAGTACTTCCTTGATATTAGATGTGATACTCTGTCAACTCTGTCAAGTTGTCTTTCCTAACAAATTGCTAAACATAATTTCACTCAAGTTCTAAGATGTTTTGAAAAATTTTGCTTCATATTACCAGCGTTTGTATAAAAACATAGTACATTTGGAATTAGTGTACAGAACTATGTAAGTGCAATTTTTCACTTGTATTTTTTATAGTCCCTCTGTGCAGAGCAAGACAGCCAGTTAGCTTTCTGTTGCCTTGTCATTTCTATAATGATCACTTTTATAAACTATAAAAATACAGTTTATTTAAGTTAAATATACTTGGTTTCTATTGGGAATATGTTTCTAGGCTTTGGGACCTGTAAAGAGAGAACATGCATAGCTACAGGGCACATCTCAAGTTGGTATTTAAAATGTTTCTAGCTATAATGAGTTGGAAATGGTTTGGGTATTGAAAACTATGTTTTTACAGTGGATGTGGTCAAAGGGGATTAGTTGTAATTGTTGAAGTTTACAGAGTTATGGCTATAAAATCATAGCGTGCTATCTGTTTTAAAACCATAATGGAGGCCACAGCATATTTTTTAAAAAATTGTTTTCTTTTCCTTGCCAAGTTCCTAAAAAGCATGGAACCAGAAATGAGTTAACTACTAATGAGAGTTTTCCCCCCAAGAATGTTAATTTTTTTCAGTCCTTATTATCAAGCCTAATTAAATTACAATTATATCATGGAAATTATTTACTTTACAGATTTTCTTGGAGTGAAAAGTTTTAAGGTATGTAAATGACTGATCCCAAGCAGTGGTATAAAATCAGATATAAGGAATTATGCTGAAATGCCTTTTTTGTTTCAGGCTTCAGAGAAAAGAACATGAGTTCCAAAGAGAAGCTAGCATTGGCTGGAATAGAAAAATAAAAAAATTAAAATTAATTGTATGATTTATCTGGTTTTTGCTTAATAAAAATTGCTTTCTTTACTGAGTTAGGTTGACCAAGCCCCTAGTGATTCATTTGGAAAACTTGAGGAGAAAAACAACTTCCCAGATAACAGAGAAAGTAGTAAATATAATACCTGTCTTCAAAAAGGGACAAAACAAAGACCTAGAAACAAGTCAGTCTATCCTGGGGAAAAAAAAATCTGAAAAGTAATTTTTAAATATATGTTTGTAAACACCAAAGAAATTATCAACCAAAAAGAATTAATCAAAGAATTAATCAAATAGAAGTAATATTAAACTAACATAATTTTCAACTGTGATGAGATAAAAATCTTCATATTAAGGAGAGAAGCAGTAGATACCATCAATTTGGAAGGACTTTTGAAACTAGTATCTCTAAGGGTATTCTCCTAACCAACATCAGCAAGCAAAACCTAAGTGAAAGTTTTACAGTATGGAAAGCCATACTCAAGAATTAGAAGTTTTCCACTGCCAGTCTGAACAGTGGCATAAAGTTCCACCAGAGTCTCTTCAAGGTCTTTTCTAATCAAAAATTCATTAATAACTTGAATGGAGGAACTGAAAACATGATTATAAAAGTTGCTGGACATACGAAATTTGCTATAGTTGCAAGTATTTTGAAGGACTTAATAAGAGCTCAAAACAGCACTGACAATAGGGCATGTGTGAAGTAAAACAATTTAATTAGGAGTTATCAGATTCACAACTGTAGAATGAGGAGTGATTGCTTACATTTCTTCCATGTATCTGAGGGTGATTGATAGATCACAAGTCAGACATGAATGAGTATTACCATATTACTGTAAAAAAAGGTAGTATGAATAAATGTATGATGAAAAGTTCCTCCATTTATCAACATTGCTGAAATTTCAATGAGAGTATTATGTCCATACTGTGGGCACAAGAACAGGAATGTTCAAAGGTCTGAAACCCTGAAAGCTTTAAGGAAAGCATTGAAAAACTGGGCTTATTTAGAGAGCAAAAGTTGGTAGGTAGATAGGTAGGTATAAATATGTACAAAGGTTTCTGCAAAGAAAAAAACTTATTCTTTTCCATGCTAGTTTACAGTTTAAACAAGAATTAATGGGTTCAAATTACAGAAAGTCCATTTAAATTGGAAAGTAGAAAAAATTTCAAATGTAGATAGTGGGATAGATTACATGGGAGGTCATAGAATCTCATTTTTTGAAAATATCTGAGAACAATCATCTCTCAAGAGAAACTTTCCTAAGGCCAGTGAAGTACCCACAGTGGTCTGGCATCCTTTCAGCCATATTGTCTATTATTAAAAATCGGCTGTTACCTCCAAGCCTGCAGCAATTGAAGAATATGAAACTTTACAGAGTTATCTTGACAGACCATAGAAATGGTATTGTTTTATTGCAGGAGTATAGAATTCCAATCACAGCCCATGACTCTACTACATAAACCTTGAGGAAAATGTTTTGTGTCCCCAGAGAAGTCAGGTTCATTAGATGGTGAAGAGACTTCAGTTTTAAGCTTCATACTGTATATCTCATTTTCCTTTTTTATACTTTCCTGCCAAAATTAATAATAACTCAAGTATAATAAAGCACATATTTTCACCCTTATATCAAAGTCATTTGATTTAAATGCAGTCTATTTGAAAATTCTGAAAAGTCCTTATGGCTTCTGCTTCTAGACCTTTCAGATGAATTCATGCTCTCATGTTGATATTTGAAATTTGTGTCTATGTAACTGACCTATGAAAATAAGGGTGGTGAAACACTGGCACAGGTTGCTGAGAGAGGTGGCAGATGCCCCATCCCTGGAAATGTTCAAGGTCAGGCTGGGAAGGGCTCTGAACAACCTGATCTACTTGAAGATGTCCCTGGGAGGTTGAACAGATGACCTTCAAAGGTCCCTTCCAACCCAAACTTTTTTGTGATTCTTGATTCTATGAGAAGATTCCTATTGCCTGCAGAAGATTTCTATCAAATTCATGCCAAAATCTTCTCCTGAGAAAATCTGTAAAAAATAATGAATAATTTACCATTTAGAAAAAAGCTATTTCTGTGCTTGTAGCCAGCGTATAACTCCAGTGAAATCTCTGGGGTGTACACAGAGTAACAGAGTAGATAATTATCAAATTAGGTCCCTGTTAGGCAGGGGATATTAGATCGAGAGTATTACATTCATTTGAAAGAAAAACAGCCATTAAAATGTCCCTTTCTCCTTGCAATATCCTCCACGGGTCAAAATATGCAAAATTGTCACTGAAAATTATGCACTTTTCAACTTCCAAATACAAAAAACACACTCGGTGAGGATAAATGTAGGATCGTTGGTGATGACATCAAACTGATAATAGTTCTGAATCATTCAGCTGCCTTTGGCTCCAGTAAAATAGCTCAAGTATAATCAAGCTAGTTACTGTTGATAGAATGTCAATGTAGTAACAGTTCTCCTCATGACCTCCTTTTAGCTGCCCTACTGGGAAATATAATGGAGTGTGAGATTGCAAACAAACTTTACCAGAAAAAATTACTCTATTTTCATGAATTACATGAGTCCTTCTGATACTTTAACTTAGATATGGTACTGAAGAGCAGTGTATCTCCATCACTGAAGTGTAGAACACTTAAAATGGATTAATTCAGTGCAAGTGTCTTATTTAAGCAATATTCTCTTTCAGCTACGAGTGTAGCTGAAATGGTCTAATATGGTGTTATTGTTATAAGGATAATATGACAAAATATAACTCAGTTTTATCCATTTCAACATAAAAATTAATAATGGCAATAATATTATGCCAGTATCTTTCTTTTATTATTTTTTTTTTATTACCGCTGTTGTTAGAAATGGACTCTGCCTAGTATAACTGGTGCCACAGTTTGGCTTACAGCAATTAATTTCTGTAGAAAGAATTAATTAAATTCTTCTCATCACTTTTTGGCATGGAAAGTGCAAAAAAACATGTCACTTGTAAAATGAAGTGGGCATTGTAGCAGTATTTGCACCACATTCTTACCCTCTAATAGCTTGTCATCCACATAACTTACGGCACTCCACTCAAGTCTGTTTCATTTTGTGCACAAGAATTTCAGATGTCCCATGGGGGAGAAATATTCAAGACCACTGCTTTGTATTAATGCAGAAAATCAAGAAAGCAACTTAGACTTTTCTTTGCTGTGAAAATGAGCAACTTTAAGAGTAATAGAAACAGAATAGGCCTTGGATGGTATGGACTCATTCATCTGCTTTTATCAATGGCATGACATTGGTATATTTGAGCTGACTGTCAAGACTTAATTAAGGAGTCCTCACAACTTTCCTTGAGATTAGAGAGTATAATTTCTTCATTTTACATATGGAAAATGATATCTGGCACCTTTGCAACAGTAGACACATTAGCCTTAAACATAGGCCAAACGTCTTAACTGAATCTTCCCTCACATTTTCTGGGTCTTTCTAGGTTACAGAGTCTGCCCCAAGTAATAGCTCCTGTAATTTCTACCTAAGCACCCTGTGCTAATTCTCAATCTAACATTACATATAAGTGATGGAAGTTACATTTAGAGTTTTCATTTAAATAATTGGCCATATCTTTACTGCTTGCCAGTAGTTAGGCAGCTCTAGATACCAGAGGGGCCTTTGCTGCTACTGGGTTGGATACCACTGATGATAGAGGGAGCAGATTCTGGGAACTATTGTTTTTACCATTCACAGGTAGCAGACTTGCAGTGCTGTATGTAATTGTGCATTTACTCTGTTTGTTCAAGTCTGGGTTTTAAGCGTGGGAGGCAATTCGTGCAGAATTGTTCTCACATGGCTGTAAGCAGTTCAGTGGATGTTCAGATTTTCCACAGCATAGGTGAAGTTTTCTTTGCTTATATGTGCAATTCCATGCTTAGCACTAATAATACATAATCTTTTTTGTCTATTAACATCTATGGGTTCTCCTAGATCCCAGATCTACTCTGTTTATCTTGCAGTTCTCACTGAAGTCTTTCTCATATGTAAGGGCCTTGCAGCTGTGGCTACCGTAATGCTACCTGCTAAGTAAACACAAAACCTCTGGTAATTGCCCTGGAATTTATTTATGTTCATATCAAAATTTATGTAAATTATATAAGTATAGAATGTAATATATAAAAATGCATAATATTTAAAATTAAAACATGCATATATTAAAAATGCATCCAAGAAAGGCCACGTCTCCTTTCTTGTCAATAAAAAGAGACCTTTCATGTTGAATTGCCTGGTTTGTTGTTATCTCTCTTCTTCACTGCATCAGTTTACTTCCCAATAAAATTCAGCTATTACTTTTTCATGCTTGATTGACAGCCACTGCTCAGCTAACATCAAAGATCTCCGTCTAATTACAGAGCAGGTAGCACCCTCACTCCTGAGTTGCAGTAGACCAGTTCATACAGAATGACTTCTGCATTGTGTAAAAAAGCAGGCATTTTCAAAAAAAACTGCAGTGAAAGAGTGGCTCAATTTAGAATGTTCTATACAGTTTCTCAACAGGAGTTTGCCCCTCCTGTAATTTCCTCATTAGTGACCAATATGTTAAATAGGCTACTCCTCTAACTGCTTTAATACCTATTTTAATATCAGGAGCAATGTTGGAGCCAGGCATACTACCTGAACAAACCATTTAGAAATTATTTGGTTGGGACCATATTTATGCTGTATTAAGACAAAATGCCCCAACAATGTCACTGTTTAAGTTGTAGTAACTTTTACAATTGGTATGCTCTTGCATAGAAAATAGAGATGAAAAGCTCTGTCTCCCATTTTTGGCCCCTTGAGCTATCCAGTATTACAGATAGAGTTCATTTTCAAGAAAAAATTAATCTTATTTATTACAAGCAGAGCAAAATGTTTCTGATATCTGAAAGACAAAGATAATGTGGCCACTAGGGTCAGTCTTTCTATATCCCAAAATGTCAACACACTTGCCAAAAGTGAATTTATTAGCTCAGTGCAGCTGAGAGATTTAGTTTATCTAAATGCCTGCATGGAATAAATAGTTTACCAGTGGTTTGGAAGATTGGTCTATACCTACCATTCTATTGACATATGCTATAGATTTAATTTAATGTTGTGGTTCAGATATGTCTTCTGATAAATTTTAGAAAAATCTTTGCTAAGAAGAATGGATCTGTTTCAGTATTTACGGGTTTAAAATGCAGGGTTAGCAAAGGAAATATGTTAATTGAAACAATGTTTGTGTATAGTCTTGCAAAGATTTAGAGAATTTTGCTAAAGTTTGTTGGTCAGTTGGTTCTAACTGTTACAAGTTTCGTTTTTTTCAGTTTATTGTCTTTTCTATAGTGAGAAAATCCTCTAATGAACTGATTAAATAGCTCAAATTTTATTTTTTAGGCATATTGGAGATAACATCTGTAGAAATTGGAGTTGTGGCAGTTAAATCCATTAAGAGCAACTATTATTTAGCCATGAACAAGAAAGGAAAAGTCTACGGCTCTGTAAGTATTTTTTTACCTTCCTAATAGATTGCAGTAGTCAACACAGTTCCCTCTCTTACCTACTGAAAACCTCCCTTGTCTGTGTATTACTGTGTATAGTGTGTATAACTACTAAGTAGAGCTGAAATGAGCTGTTCATCAAAATACCATCCTCTGATAAACCAGCAGCCCCCTTCTCCACAACTCCCTGATTTTTGTTAAGCTCATATCATTCCAAAGCAGCTGCTAGGATTTGTCACGCTTACTGCTTCAGTCAGGTTTCTTAATAAGAAGTGGCCAATGGAAAGGGTTATAGAAAATTTAATCTTTAACTTTCTTTTTACTGTTTTTCTGCAGTACAGTCACATTTAGCAATAAGTCTGGGGGGAGGATTAAGTGTACCTGAAATCTTGGAAACTTCATCTGATGGAGTAGACACATCAAATTATCAAACTATGACTTCCAAGAAGAAGATTTCTAGAGTAGCGAGCTTTAAATTGACTATATTAATTAATACACAAGATGATTCAAGGATTGGAGCATCTCCCTTATGAAGAAAGGCTGAGAGAGCTAGGACTCTTTAGCCTGGAGAAGAGAAGGCTGGGGGAGACCTTATCAATGCCTATAAGTATCTAAAGGGTGGGTTGAAGGAGGAGGGAGCCAGACTCTTTTCAGTGTTTGCCAGTGAGATGACGAGGGGTAACGGGCACAAGTTGGAACATGGGAGGTTCCACTCAAATATGAGCAAAAACTACTTCACAGTGAGGGTGCCAGAGCCCTGGAACAGGCTGCCCAGGGAGGTATTGGAGTCCTATTTGGAGATTTTCAAGACACACCTGGATGCAGTCCTGAGTAACATGCTCTAGCTCTGGGCAATCCTGCTTCAGCAGGGGAGTTGGACTAGATGATCAATATGGTCCCTTGCAACTTTAAAAATTCAGTGAAATTCAATGAAACTATGGGCATTACAGAGAGATATAAACATATCTTAGCAGATATATGTGCTTTGAATGAGCAGAAATTGGGTATCATTTGAAAATTGACCATATATGGCCTACTTGTGTTTGTGAAAGTTTGAGGTTACTGATACTTTCAGGGAGAAAAACGAAAACAACCAAACAACCCAACAAAGCCCAGTAACTATCCAAATATTTTTAATAGGAAGCAATATGATATATAAATCTGACTGGTAAACTCAGGTGTACTGTCATACATTCACATGATTACACAAACACCAGATTGTTCTCGTATTACATCTGGTTGGGGTTTTTAGTTTTGCAACTTTTTCCCAGTTCTGGTGAGTTTGAGTGCACATGCATGTAAATTTACTGAAGTCATCTCCAAAAGTTATGAGCCAATCTTCAGATTGCTTCATATTCAGAACATCCATAGGCTTTAGAGAGAGCAGGTCCAGGGATAGGTTTATCCTTAGGCAATGTAGCTCAGCCTGCTTTGCTGAAAATATTGAAGTAATGCCAGTCTCAACTGAGACTCAAAGGACTTGAAGTCATTTAGCCCTCTTTTTTAAGGAAGCATTTCCATGGACTGGGTTTAGCTCATATAAATTGCATAAGCCGTCCTCCCTCATCTACACTGTGGCCAGTCACTCCTGGTGCAAAAACTAATTTCTGACTTTCTAAACTCCTGGGAAGTGTCGAAGAATCACATAAAGGAAAGACCAGAACAGAGAAATATTTCTTAAACTCCTGTAAATGTGGACTTTAATTTCTAAAATTATATTGGTCAGAAATTCAGGATAAGCAGTGTTCAGTCCTGTGGCATTGACAGGTACAAAGATATACTGAGTTGCTGACAAAGTTACTATTAGTCAGTTAAGCTACACTCATTGCTCATGGGTATGCTTCTGTACGTATGTGAAGGCATTCACATAACTCACCGTCTTCAATTCACACATCTCAGTTTACAGCATTTAATGTAGTCGGTTTTGGTGGTCTGTCCCAAAGCCTGAGGTAAGTATTCCTACCCAAGTTGTTAGCCATGGCTGGTTTGGTGAGAGCCCATCCCAACCCTATATACACACAAAAGAAGTCAAAGCAGCTTTCATGTGTCATAGGTGGAAACCACTGCCATAAGATTCAGTAATTCATAGTGTATTAGAAATTGTGTTGACAGGAGGATTCAAATGTGGAAAGCCTTTTTTTAAATTCCAGCTGAGATAATTTTTCAATGTTCACATCATAAAATCACAACATAATGACTTATCAAAACCTATTCCATAATACTCCAGAGATTTAAAGAATGCTTCTGTTATTATTTTTCCCATCCTCCCAAGATTTTCAGTCAGACTCATATTACTACAGTGTGGCAGTTTGCAGATGGATATGAAAAACAGAACCAATAAAAATTGTAAAAACACTCTTAAGCATGTGGACAATAGACATTGGTGCAGGGTTATGCTGAAATTTGTTTGAAAAGAGCAAAGCAGCCTCGGGCTAACACTCAGACCCCTGCCAATAAGACTTCTTAACCACATCACAACATCGTCTGTTCTCTCTGTATTATCTAAGAATAGAGATAAAGGTTTGGATTTGAATACAATTCTGCATCTGGGAAAACAAGTCAAGTAAGACTGTTTCTTTGTTTATCGAATACATTTCCATCTGACTGACTTTGATTAGAATTAGGGAGCAAAAGAAGACTCACTATTTGATTTCTTTAACAAAATAAGCTACTGATATATAGAAGTAGTTACTGCAGTTTAGAGTTGTGATTGGTGGCCACCTGTTTCTTAACATCTTGATGCTAGAAGTGACATATTGCAACAAATAGATATTAAATTGTCTACAGGTAGCTTTGTGAATACAGGGTCATTTTGTAGAGAGTCTTCTCTTGATAGTGTCTTCCCCAAAAGTCATTGTTCAACTAACTACTAATCCCAAAGTCAAAGAGCATTTTGGGTTACAAATTGAGCTTGAATATGTGCAATTCTGTTCCAAAAACATAAACATGTGTTCTGTGATCTTAGCAACAACTAAGTAAATATTATAGACTTAAAAATTCTTACTGTATCAAAGTACTGAACATGAACTGGTTTAAAAATTCTAATTTAAATTAATAGGAGCGGAAAATATATTTTTAAATATTCATATGCCTTTTTTTTATTAATCTGAAGAGTTTCTATACTTTTACAAGATTACTATCTAAGGATTTTGATCATAATAAAATATCACTGAAATTCTTATTTGTACCATGAAAATTGTTTAATTATTCAGGCATATTTCCTGTCTTGCTCGTGGATACATTAAAATACAACATATAATTGTATATCATACTCTGAGCTTTTCCCTGAGCTGTGAGATAATATCTTATTTTTTGAAATGCATAAATAACAAAATGCTAATTTTTGGTTATAATTTAAGTGTGTTGTAAATGTCCAACTTTCAAAAGCCTTCTAAATGGAATATAAGTAACTTGATAAAACCAGGTTTTTTTATATATTAGGAATTACCTGTTTGTGAAAGAAAATATTTTTGTCTTCAAAATGAGCAGATCTGAGTAAAAGTGCATTTAACATTATAGAAAAAAAATAGTCTCCCCCTACATGCTTCCACATGCTTGTATTTTTCTCTCTTTCTCACAAACTATCAACTGGTTTTCCTTTAAAAATAGAAAAACTTAGTCCCTGGTACCATGCACAAAATTGCTTTCAAGTTTATTTAGTCAATTAGATACAGGATCATGCATGATTCTTTCTTAGTCTGAGCCCCTCTTCAGGTCAGCAAAGTAAACAAGCCTCACATCCATTGCAATAGCAGCATAACGGTGATTTTCACTCATCTAAAAAAGCCCTTTTTCATGGCAAGTGTGGCATAAAGGATCTTAATCTAAATAACAAGTAGGCCTATGCCATGCATATTTGTGTAACATACGGTATCAATAATCTGTTTTGAGATATTTAAGGGTTGTATTCGTTAGAACTGAAATATGATGAATGTGTCCTGGATTGCTACCTCATACTTTGAGTTTGTGACTGAGAATTTGATTTAATATTGTTATATTCCAAGACTGAGGACCATCATTTCAGCTGTGAGTGAATTATATAAATTTACTGCTATAATTATGCATATTTTTGTAGTCTAACTGATGCTGCTTTAAAGTTTGTAGACACAGTGAAACTTTTCTTTAAATACATTGTGGAATCCTAAAAGGGTGCCACATACAAAATACCGAAATCTTCCAAAACATTTTTAGAAATTATTTGCCTTCAGTATGCTGTGACTCTGAAAGATTATGTTTATTCTGAATTAGGTATTTGTTTTCTTCTTTTAACAGAAAGAGTTTAACAGCGATTGCAAGTTGAAGGAAAGAATAGAAGAAAATGGGTATAATACATATGCTTCCTTAAATTGGAAGCACAATGGAAGGCAAATGTTTGTGGCCCTGAATGGAAGGGGAGCTACGAAGAGAGGACAGAAAACAAGAAGGAAAAACACTTCAGCTCACTTTCTTCCAATGGTAGTAATGTCATAGATGAAGGAACTATTTTATTGATGCAGTTGAACCAAAGGCTCTTATGTCAAGAATATTTGGTAATCCGATTGAAGAGTAAATGCAAAGAAATAGTGCAGACATCTGCTTGTTTGAAAAGAGAACAGGGAAGCCTTTGAAGGTTTTGTACTCATTGCTGGCACATGAAATACTTTTATTTAGTTCAGTGTCATATTTTATAATCAAGATACAACCTGCATCAAAGGGGATGAAAGTTATTGCCAGTGTGAACAATTTTTTTATTTTTTTTTTTTTTCCTGCAACAGAACTTAAAGGACATGAGACAATCTGTTGCATGATCTTCATGGGGAATGCTATTTATGGAATACTAACTCATATCAAAGACCTTAATTGCTTGTTCAAGCCTAATGATCCAATGAACAGTTAGACATGCAAGCATTTACTGGAAGCACTTGGATCATATGCACAAATAATGACATTTCTGGCGAAGCCTTGTGGAAGAATGGGATAGAATTAAGAAATATAAGCAAAGTAGTGTAAAACTGTTCTAACGAAACGAATAGTATTGTTTGCTTATATTTTCTAACTTCATTTCTTTTTATTTCTCTCTAAGTTATTTATTTAATAGGATGTTAAATATCTTTTTGATTTGAAATGTTTTCCTCATTTGCTTCTTTGCTATTTTCCCTTTTTCTCAATACTTCACATTGAGGTTGAAAGGATAAAATGTCAAAACCTCAGAAGTACTCTGAGAATAGGTATTAGACAAGGCTTTAAAGGCAGAATTTAATGTGTATAATCCATTTTTTTTCCTAAACTGTCTTGCACTTAAGCAAAAAGACCAAACAAGCAGTGCTTGGATTTATGGTATTGGGTGTCTTTATGTTGGAGAATTTTTTTTACTTATCAGCACTCAAGGACAAACTTCAAGAAATACTTTGTTCAAAGGGTCTTTCTGCTATTTCGAAATTGAGAGGAGGGGCCACATCTGTACTTGGGTGTCAGTGCAGCTGCATGTATATTGATTGGACTGATTTTAATTTGGAGCTAAGATCTAATGGATTGCAATCAGTGCAATATTCTGCAGCATGCCTTGGGCTGGAACCTAGATGTGAACAGCCCTGTTAATGTCACTGAGATTGCAAATGTTAAAATTAAGCAGTGTGTAATTCCCAAGTGTAAAATTTGGCCTCTGAAAGGTAAGTAAGAAGGCAACAGAGTCGTTCCTGCACTTCTTATTCAGATAATACCGGTTAATATGCCCGTTCAGCACATTTGTCCTTGTTATCACCTTGTAGAATCATGGGCACATAGTGGGAGCAATACCCAAGAAAGGACTGAGGAACAGGAGATCCAAAATCATGCTCGTGCATTTATCAGAGATTATTACTCACTTTTATATTATATATGAGAGCCAACAAAAAAGCTGTGCTGGTATCCAGCTTTAGCATGCCTTTCATATCCATCATAGTAACTGAAGGCTCAAAATACATAATATCCAGCACATTTTTATGAAGTGTTACTAGTCCCATGGCTTAACTTGAGCAACTGCAGTATAACAAAGTTAAGCATAATATGAAGTCTGTTCAATTAAAGGTACATAAGGTTTGTTTTATGTTTTACTTTACTCTGTAATTTTAGAGAGCTCTGGATAGCTCACCAGTGTAACCATATTGAGATTCATTTTGTTAGAGCAGATAAATAGAAAACAGTACATCAAACAATTTGTACCACTGTCTTCACATTGTATTCCACTAAATAAATAAATAAGCCTTTGCAGTGTCTTTAGTAAGAAACAAAAGTAGTATAATATTATTTTGTTCTAAATACTTTAAGTGATAACTATGAGATTATATTGATGCTGCAGTTTTATCTTCATTATTTCTTGTTGTGAAAAAGTTGGTTTTATTTTTATTGTTTGGAAACTGTATTTTGGTACAAACGAGAGCCTTGCTTAATGTGTCTTTTTGAGAATGTTTAACCTCTATAATGGCTGGTGTTGTTGGAATCTTCTATAACTTATTTAAGTCAATGTTTAACCAGCACTTCATTCTTAATCTGTTATTTAAATCTTAGCTGTTTTTAAAAAAAAAAAAAGCAAAAAATAATAGCTCTCCCGTAAAATACAAAATGGTCAGATTGTATTTCCTGTCCTTAAATAAAGTTAACTGTTTTAAAACCAGAAAGTTGTTGAGAGACAACATTTTAGCTGATACTTGACATTTTATTTCATCTTTCTATCTTTCTTCTTCACAAATGAGACTTTCCTAGAAAGGGAAATAAGTATTTCAGATTCTAAATGTAATTTCAGGTCACAGAAAAACCATGATAAAAGCAAGTTTCTCTTTAAAATTTGTAATCAATAACAATTCCATGATTCCATGATAATTAGAACTGACAAGACATAATGAACCACCCACAGTGAACATTTAGTGTGAGCTTGGGTGAATGTAGTATTGGATGACCACTTAAAGAACATTTAGGGTACAAATTAAATTCTTTGTTGACAAAATTACCTAGATGTCTTGGTCATGGGAGGGCTTATGCATAAATAATATCATAGCACTCAAAATATGAGGCTGCTCAGAGGCCAAAGTTGGGAAATAGCTCACTTTTCAAAAGTGAGTCAGGAGCTCGTGCGACATGAATAGTGGTTTCTGAAAACTGTCCAAAATTAAAAAAAAAACACAACCTTGGAGGAATCAATGATTCCTGTGTGTTTGGTGTACTGTAATACCCACTGTAGTGGGAGCAAACTTCAGACTCTCTATCTAGAGGATCACAGATCCTCAACCATGAGCTAAAAATGTATAGTATATTTAAATAAAAATAATAAAATGTGGGGAATAGAGAATAATAGTATTGTCCTTGTTTGTTTTATTAACCTGATATGATAGTGCCCAATAAAAATAAAAGGGGGAAAGATCCATTGTACTTCAGGGTGTAGTTCAGTGCTGTGTAGTTCCAAAACAGAGCAAAAATCACTTGAAAATGTAGGGAATAGGAAATATAGCATCCTGCACCTGGGGAAGAAGAACCCCAGGCACCAATACACGTTAGGGATGGATTTTCCAGGAAACACTAGGAGAAGGATCTGGGAGTCCTGGTAGGTAGCACACTTTCCATGCACCAGCAGTGTGCCACTTGTTGCCAAGAGGGCCAATGGGATCCTGGGCTGCACAGGAAAGAGTGTGGGCAGTAGGTCCAGGGAGGTCATTCTCCCTCTCTACTCTGGTGAGGCCATAACTGAAATATTGCATCCAGTTCTGGGCCCTCCAGTTCAAGAGAGACAGGGAGAGTCCAGTATGGGGCAACAAAGATGATTAAGGGATTAGAGCACTTCCCTTATGAGGAAAGGCTCTAGGAGCTGGGACTCTTTAGCCTGGAGAAGGCTGAGGGGAGACCTTATTTATAAGTATCTAAATGGTGGGTTGAAAGATGATGGAGCCAGACTCTTTTCAGTGATTTCCAGTGATAGGACAAGGGGCAACAGACATAAGCTGGAACATAGGACGTTCCACTCAAATATGAGGAAAAACTTCTTTACGGTGAGGGTAACAGAGCCCTGGGACAGGCTGCCCAGGGAGGTTGTGAAGTCTCCTTCTCTGTAGATCTTCAAGACCCGCCTGGATGCAGTCCTGAGTGATGTGCTCTAGGCAGTGCTGCTTTAACAGGGCAGTTGGACTAGATGATCTCTAGAGGTCCCTTCCAACTCTGACAATTCCGTAAACATTTGTATGTTTCTTATATTTTTTTCATGTGGGAGTCAACTATCTCCACACTAATAGCAACCAAATGCTTTAGATTCTTCCTGTAAGGATTCGAATCCGCCTAGTTTACACAGTGGAAAAGGCAATGAATTTAAAGCAAGCAAATTTTATGCAAGAATGGAGGGATTTAGGAAGAACAGGTACTCACATTTTTAAACTTTAGATAAGGAAAAATATTTACATTCAACACATGTCAGTTTATGAACTTCACTAAAGGTTAGTAAGCTTTAGTAATACAAGAACACCAGTGTATGAGCATAACTGCCCTGCCCTGTGACTGATTGTCTGTATTCACACAATCAGTTGTAACTGCTTCAAGAATTGATCTTGAAACTAATGCATGAAGACAGCCCTCTTTTGAAGTATCAAGTATCATTATTTACTCTGTGAAGTTAGATTGTGGGACAGAATTCATTCTCCTAATTTCCTATTAAATTGTAAAAATGAAAAGTACAATATATAACACAAACATATTTTCTGCTGCAGCTAGTCAATGTGTGATTATTGACTATTTTTCAGAAAAAGCTCATTGATTGCAACAATTTCAGTGCAACTGCAAATAAAAAACATACGCAAAAAGTTGTTTCCCATCACATTATAAGCAAGAAATAGAATATGAAAAATTAATTGGTTTTGGACCTATCAGATAATGGTTTATAGTTATGCTTACGTGCTCAAATATTTGAGCATCATTTTTAAGTATATGGAAATTTTCTCAGAATAAGTGTGGGAATTTTCTAATGAAGCACAGTGAATTTCACATACCTGATTGTTGTCTCTTCACTCACTAATCCCAGAAATAAATAAAGAGTAGTATGTCCTTTCCCCACCTCAACAATTCAAAGAAGATACGCTCCTGTGAAAGGCTAAATAAAGGAACCATGACTAAGTCTGAAGTAACTGATAGGGGAGCATTGTAGTATAAATGAGGAGAAATTGCACTCCTAAATTTCCTAACCAGGACCTTTAGTGATGATATTTAATTAATGCAGAATATTAATTCATGGAATTGAAAAAATGGCTAAGGTGGTGGTGACATCAAAAACACCTGTGGTCTCAGACCATTGTCCAAATATGAGGCTATGAGAATTCCAGTGTCTGAAAAATACCCACAGAAAGTGCTCCACTGTAGAGTTCTGTGCAAAATATTTATGTGTCTGATAGTATATAGATAATGAACCACATCGGAAAAAACAGACTCTTACATGAAAGCCCAGACAATATATTTATCTTGTGATAATGGAGTAAATAAAGAATTGAGATATTACAGTTTATTACTACTGAAATGTAAAGTGTGTGAACCTTTGGTGTAGTCATTCATTCAAGCTCCAGATTTACTATTAAACCATCCAAACTATACTTGATGTAAAGTATCTGTAATATTTTTTGATTATGAAACTATTTTACTAATTGCTCAATGATCTTTTAACTCTTTCATTTGCAAAGAGTCTTCACAAAATTCTGGAAAAAGACTGTATATTGATCTACAACTGAACATGCACCTTTTTTAGCTATAAATAGCTGAAAAAAACATTATTTTCAATGTTGTACATGCAGGAACTTGCCTTATTCAATGAGGTGTGTCTGAATGGAATGAAAACTAATCTCTCCCATGCATTATTTTCATGATTCCCATATTATTTTTGTGCTTTCTTGCATTAGAAATAGTCTTGAAGTCCCCATTTCACTATGTTTCCAAAATCATAGAATCAAAGAATCACAGAGTAGTTAGGGTTGGAAGGGACTTAAAGATCATTGAGTTCCAACCCCTGCCATGGGCAGGGATAGCTCCCACTAGGCCATCACAAAATGTACATCACAAAATTGTATGAGCACTTAATTTTCTCTTTTATCTCTTTTTTTTTCTTTTTTTTTTTTTTGAGGCAGCACTCAGAAAAGGAACTGCCTTATCAGGAGTCTAGATATACAATTTAACATTCTTTCCAAATTGTACTGAAATAATCCATTCAGAGCAATTAAAATGTTTTGAGCTTGCTCTTCTAGTACCTATATCAGTACTGATATCTACTACTAGTAGTAGATAGAATTTACTACTTGATTAAACAGTTTTATTTATACTCAACTGTAGAAAGACTAGTCCAGGAACAGCAGAATTTTGGGAAAAAACTCAATAAACAACTTCTAGATGCTAGGGTCGTCTAAACCGTGACCTTTCAGGCAATATTTCTAACATATCACAATAAAAAAATAGAGTATTGGGTGTAAATAAAAATTAAAGCATAAGTATTTATGTGAGGTATCTTTTAAAATTTAAAATTTGCACTATAAAATGTGAGCTCCAAAAATACATTCACATTTAATATTTTCGCAAAATATGTGGAGTTTTCTGTTTAGTTTTACATCGCTAACTATGAGCAGTATAATTCATGTCCAGTTATGATAACTACGATTTCTTGCTTCTTTTAGGTATTGTGATGCTTACAAAAAACAAGATTCATAAATGGTTCACTGAGGGAGTTTGCACAACAGATGTTTTCAGTACTCTGTCCTTAATGCCACAAACATAAGTCTCATTTCTGGTTCCATGTAGGACATGACACAATGATTCAGTGATGCTGTAGTGTTTTGACAATCCTTGGCTCCTGAAACTACCCATATACTCACTAGGAAACATGCAAATTAAGTTCAAAAGTTAAATATCCATTGTGAGGCTATAATTGGCTATTAAAACAACCATCATGCATAACATATGTTGAAAATGAAAATGTATTTTTCTCCTTCTTTGCCTTTCCATAGTTCACTCAAGGAAAGGGAAATAGAGGGAAAGAATATGATATTATTATCCTTATTTACAGTCTTAGTTGTTTTTCTTAATTGGTAGCCAATACATGACCTATGCTGGTCTTTGACTGGATCTTATTTCAGTGATGAAACAGAATAGAGATATCAGCAGTCTTGTAAAAGAAGGGTCAACCTCTTTCTCTTCCTTATGATCACCCAATTTGACTTACTGAGTGCTACTGATATAGCATACAGTTTACGCACACTTAAATATAGATTAAGCTAAAAGATTCCAGCTTTGGAAGAAGAGATATGGCTCTGCTTATCCTATTAAATGAGTACTGTATCCTTTGCCTGACAGAGACAGATAAGATTTAATTCATTAATTTATTTAACTGATTGCTTCTTAAATGCCCTGTGGTGAATGATATAGTGTGAGAGAAAAGTCTTGCTGATAGCCATAATTATTACATTTTTATGGTAATTGGGAGGTGCAGTGGGAAGGTGCAGTGTCGGGGCAGTTAAAGTACCTCAATACAAAATCCTAGCAAGGATTCAGCCCATATTCATACTGAAAGTCATGACTGAGTTGTAAATGAATACCTGGGTCTCCAGATTGAGGAAGGCAATTATCCAGAAGTAATGGTAGGCACTTTGCTCCCCTATACTGCCCTAGTGTCTTAACCATTCTCCACATTAAAGTAGCAACAAACTTGACTCTGATTACATGTACAGATGTAGAATGTGAGAAAATTCTGTTCACAGTCAGAAGGTGACAACGAGCAAGTTCAAATCACCTGCAGCAATCATGTATTCTCATCTTCACTCTCATAACATTTGTCCTGGACTTCTTGTCTGACTTCTGGCACAAATACAGTTTTTCCTCATTTCACTTGAAATGCAATACAGCATGAGGTTTCTAACACCACATTTGATGTGTACCAAGTACTATGGATGCAAAACAAACTTGTGTAAAAAGTCAGGTGAAAACTGTCAGCTGGTGCTTTGCAAACACAACCATTACTGAAAACTGCCTGTGACACACAGGGCCAGATGTAAGAGCAGACTGCTTCTCAGCACTCAGGTATGCTGATTGTGATTAAGGGTTACATATATTAGATTTTCCCCAAACTTGTAATTTATTTTCTTAGAATTACAGAATTGTTACATTTGGAAAGGACATCGAAGATCACCTACTTCCAACCCGTGTGCCATGAGCAGAGACACCTCCCACTAGACCAGGTTGCTCTAAGTCCCATCATCAGTGAGCTTTAGACAGTTGTCTCAGCTTGTTTGCTGAAGGGTATTAATACAAGACACTAGGTTTTGACCCAGAAAGTACTTGACCTTCTTAGCGCCAGACTTTGGAAGGAATTTAAGTACTTTAAGGAAATACTATAAAATTCTTCTTCTTATCTCTCTTGCCACACTTTTATGCTTACTGTTGTAAGCACAGCATTGTAGAAAATAGTTTTTAACTGGCACAATACAGCTGTTCTCATGCATTATTTAGGATGTCAACAGTTCCATTTTGGCTTTTAAACTTCAAAAAAATGCCCATCTAGCGAGTACTTTTCTTCAGGTCAATATAAAAGTTGTATGCAGTAGCTGGGCGCTCTCAAGTCCACTCAGACTGCATGTACCAAAGTAATTTGTAAGACATAGACATGACATATGTTGTTACATGCAACATATTTGAGAAAGCTAGACCCTCAGCTTCTACTTTTCATGTAATATCTGTGTCCAAGAAAATCAAAATAATACGGCACTACATAAGAAATACTTTAACATTTCTGCACAAAATGTTTCTATTAGATTACTAAATCAAACTGCAATAAAAAAGGTATGCAATAACAAATTCTGTAAAATAGTCATGGACTGATAATCCTAGAGACCGAGCTCTTCTCAAAAGCCTTAATGCTTGTGACCATCATATGACAGCATCTCCATATCACCCTGTACATTTAGCCTCTCCTGACTTTAAGGTAGAACTTCTGCTACTGGGGAAGCTGTTCTATCACTAGAAGTGTTGAAATCATGGAATGGCTAAGGTTGGAAGGAACCTTAAAGATTATCTAGTTCCACCTCCCCTGCCATGGGCAGAGATACCAGACCAGGTTGCCCAAAGTCCCAATCAGCCTGGTCTTGAATATTTCCAGGGATGGGGCCTCCACAACTCTGGGCAACCTCTTCCAGTGTCTCACCACCCTCATAGTGAAAAGTTTCTTCCTGATATCTAATCTAAATCTACCCTCTTCAGCTGTGAAGTCATACTGCTCATCCTATCACTACATGCCCTTGTAAGAAGTCCCTCTCCAGCTCTCTTAGAAGTTCTTCAAATATGTTGAGACATGTCAAAATTGGTTGTGTTGATTTTTGATACAGTTGGGGTAGTCTGTTACGTCAACAGATAAAGTATCCCTATTTCACTACAGATGGTTTAGGAATAAAATTATCAAACTGAAGAAAGGGGAATTTAAATATTAAACACCTTCTTAAAACTCAGGGCTTTGAAGAAAATTTATTAGGATAATTGTACCACTTTCTTTCTGCGTTTTAAGCATGTATGAGATACCAAGAATTGTTTACTTTGTTGCTTCTGCCACAAACAGGAGGGTGGACTAGCTCTCTTCCAAGGTCCTTTATAGCAGTATTTTCTATGCTTATATGAACCATCAGCTGAATCTAAAACACTAGGCAGTCTGGTACAGTCATAAGTTTCAATTACTACTAACAGGCTCAAATTCAAGACAGTAACACACAGAGGTCATATAAAAAAATACCCAGGGCCATCCAGTTTTCCCCTGCCTATCCCTCACCCTGGCCCAATTACTGTACACAAGCGTGTTGCAGCCCTGAACAGGAAAGAAACAGAACTAGCTAAAATCTTTCTAACTAAAAGAAATCAGAGTGACTAAAAGCAACGCAAGTGTAAGTTTGTTCAGCAGAGCACAAACGCTTCCAGGAAATGTCAGCATCATGGTATTTGGTCCTTTTTTTACTAACCATTACAGAGAGATGAAATCTGGGTCTGACTCAAGCTTCCATTGCACTGATTACAGGAAATGAGACTGACCTGGGCAGTTACAATATGAAAAGGTCAATATCCACCGCCTTTTGACATTTATTAACTTGCACAAAAAGCAACAGATACTTTTCACAGATAATTGCTATATTTTTCATTGGTCCTTGCAAGAATAATGTCACATAATGTCATCTCTCTGTTAACCCACTCCTCCTCAAAATATGCTGTGTCCTAGTATTGGTTGACTTATGTGTACTGACCAAGAACCTTTACTTATTCAACTATCACTAAGAGCACTATAAATTAACCAGTAAATCAGTTTGTTATGTTTAATGCAAGTTTTTGACCTGACGGCATCTTAAGAATTTGTAGTGCTCATTTTATGTATATTTCCATTTTTTTTCTTTTTTAAAGTGTGTTGATCAAATAGCAGACTGACCCTGCATTACCTAGAGCCCTCTTTTTCGAATGGGAGCAGCTGAGCCTGAGTCACTCAGTTTCTTCTTCTCATACTCTGTATCATCATTTGATATAAGCCCTGGAAAGAAGGGCTGTTCTAGGGAAGAGGGAAAAATATACGATGTTCATGACTCTTCGGTTACTCTTTAGACTCTGCAAGCATGACAAGGATTCAGCATAATTAAAATAGCAGGGGAAGAGGGAAAAATCACTCTTCCAGTTAATTCCAGCATGAACAGGATATGTATATATCATAAAATATATTGTATGCTACTCATCCTAAACGCCATTTTCTTGAATTAATTTTATGTTAATGTATATATATCATGCAGCAATATTTATATCCACTAATCATAAATACCACACACATGCACACATTCTTACACTGCTGGCTGTTTCCTGCCAAACTCATTATGTTGCTTCCATTTTTTTCATCCCTAAGAGCACCAATGTTATCCCCTGCTGTTGCTACATGTATTTCAGAGGAATATAAGATGAACCTTGCCAATGCACTGTAATGACCAATAAAAATGCATAATGTTGCTCAGAAGTGGCATGATTAACTGTGTCACCCAAGACAGGGGGTCAGACCAGGAAACACAGCAGTATAAATAAGGAGTATTGGGAAGAATGAGTTAAATTAACTTCACAGAACCTCACAGAAAAGGTTCAGTTCAAGTTTTGGGCAGTGCCTGAACCTGAGGGAGAAGTTCAAATTTTCTTCAAACCCATTTCTAGAAGCAAGTTCCTATTTGGTTCTAATTATTAAATTAAATGTGATTTTTGTTTGTTTCAGTCCCTCCCAGATTGTCCGTGTTATAAACATTTTACTGGTAATATTATTGTGTTCTATGTAAATATGGAGAATTTTCCTAACTTGAGCCAGATCACATTTAAAACAAGCACCATGTAACAAGGACGTCCCTAATTAAACAGAGGACAGCTGGCAGTACTATTGCAATACATAGAAATCTTGTTCTGTTTCCTGTCTTTTTATTGAGCATGAAATCCACAACAGATTTCTTGCCACCTAGGTAGATCTGAGTAATACACACTCTCACCCTTAGTCCTCCCACATATCACCGGTACTGCACAGAGACACAGCATTGACTGTTGGACCATGAAGTAGTTTGTGTTTACCCGGCACAAGACATGACACAAGATAGATAGGCCCAAAATGATTAGGGGGTTGGAGCACCTCTGCTACGAGGACAGGCTGAGGGAGCTGGGCTTGTTCAGGCTGGAGAAGAGGAGAATCCGGGGAGATCTAATAGAGGCCTTCCAGTACCTGAGGGGGCTACAGGAAAGCTGGGGAGAGTCTGTTTACAAAAGCCAGCACTGACAGAACAAGGGCTAATGGGTTTAAACTGGAGAANNAGGCCCTGGGCAACCTAGTCTAGTTGGAGGTGTCCCTGTGACTGCAGGGGGGTCAAACTAGAGGACCTTTGAAGGTCCCTTCCAGACCAAATTATTCTATGATTCTATATGTAGCCTGTGCCAACCCAGGTCCTTCTAGAGGAGACACTGAGACAGTTTAGCTTACATGGCAAACCAGATCTCTATCATTGAACATGTTTTAGAAAATCCATTAGGGAAGATGATCTTTGCTTTGGCAGCTGTTTTCAGTTGCCACAAAATCCAACTTCAGTCTTTGGAAGAATGGCAGCATAAAGCAAGAATGGTAGTAGCTTACACAGTGCAAAAAGGGTAAATAGAGTTGATGTACTCAGTGTTTTATATTACATGTTCTGGTAAGGACACCCCTATGTTCTAATTGCTTCCTACAAAACCCAATATAAACAAGATGAGAGAAAAGATCAGAAAAAATTAAGTCAAGAGACAAGAGGAAAAATGCTGGAGTAGAAAATGCAGGAAGAATTTTCCAGAGGGGATTCAATACTAGACCTGTGGGTCATCAATGCAAGTGAGCTCACCAGTGATATCAAAATCAGAGGCAGCTTGAGCTGCAGTGATCATGCACTGATGGAGTTCACAGTCCTGAGGGATATGGGTTGGCAAAAGTCAGGACACTGAATTTTAGGAAAGCAAAATTCCAGATGTTGAAGGAGCCACACAGCAGGACCCCCTTGGAAACTCCCATAATGGACAAGGGAGCAGACCAGAGCTGGCAGATCTTTAAGCACCTTTCCATAGACTGAAAGAGTTCCCAGTCCCCAGGTATAAAAAAATCAGGAAAGGAAGGCAAGAGGCCAGCATGGCTGAGGCAAGACTTGGCCAAACTAAAGGGCAAGAAGGAAATGCTTAGGTATCCTGGGAAGAGTATAGGGACACTGGTTGTTTAGGGATGGGATCAGGAAAGCAAAGGTGCAACTGGATCCAAACTTGGCAAGGGGCACAAAGATTAATAAGCGTTTCTACAGATATGTCAGCCAGAAAAGGAAGGTCAATCTTTATTAGTTGTAATTGATTACAGCCTATTTTATATTTAACTAAAGTGTATCCTCTTGAAAATAACCTTATCTTAACATGACTATTTGAAGATAGATTTCAATTTTTTCCCAGTTATGTACTAAATTTAAAATTTTTGTTTGTCTGGCTTTAATGTGAATTTTAGTTTTAATTCTTTTAACTTTTTCCATGGGAGCTAAAAAGCAGCAATACCCAATGTTTTACTCTCTGTGAAGGACCAGAACCAAGCTACTCTTAATTCTGAGTAGACAGAATTCTTTCAATTGCTTAGCATTAGGCACATCTCTTCTTCTCTGATACTGCTTAAGACTTTTTTTATGTGGCAACATCTATAGTGTCTACAGTATCTTACTATACAGAAGCAAATCTTTCTAGTTTTATCACCCCTACTTGTAAGTCTGAGGAAGAGGCTAGTTCATCTTTTGACACAGAATACATTTTAGTAAATGCATGTGTTCAGGTCATTGATTAAAATCCTGAATAGCTTCAGGCCTAATATACTCACTTCTGGAACTCCTGTCTAAACGCTCCATTCAGTTTTTCTCTGATTGCTACTTTTTGACAATTGGTATATTGTTTAACATGTGTTTTACTGCTGTTTCATAATGCTTATTTTTGTAACTGCAATATGATATGATGCTAAATGGAAAGTTTATAAAATGTAGTATATCTGCACAGTTACTTTTATCTATCAAACTTGTTATCTTATTTAAGAAAATCTAATTTACTTCAGAAGGTCTAAATTTCCTCTGAGGCCAATTAGCTCTTACTATGCTTTTATTCTCTGGTTCATAAATCCTGTAGCATGCATTATATAATTCTGGCTGGCTTATATACCCCTGAGTTATCCCACATGCCTTTTGGATGATAATTACAATATTGTATTCTAGGCATAAGAAATATAATTTAATTTAATAATTTTGAGTGTACTCAGTGTAGATATTTCCAAAAAATCAAAAGGATTATGAAAAACAAACCTATCATCTATATGCCTCATTTGATGAACATAGATACACATCTCCATTTCCATTGAGTCTGAAACTGGGCTGAAAATTATTTGTCTAGTCATTGAGATAGTGGTTTGCTGTAGGAACATAATAAAAAAGGAAATGCCTGCTGGTTTTGTTGCTTATGAGTTTTTATAATGAGTCACATATAAATTTGGCAGTTTATCCAGTAAAACAGACAAACAATTACTAAATATCTCTGAAAATTTACAGTTAATTTTCTATTTGCCTAATACTTACTACTTTAATCAGTGAGATGGAGATTTAAGACTGTTAACTTTCTATTCCAGTCTTCTATTCTATTTTTATTTCTTTCTATTCTATACCTTTTGTCTAAGGTATAAAAAAGAAGATCATCTAACAGTTTCAACATAGCTATTTATTGATATTTTGTTGCTTCTTCAAGTAGCCTGCTTGGCTGTTGAACTGACCTTTTGATGTGAAAGATTTTCTTAATATCTAATATAAATGCTTCTTGCTACAAATCAATTTACAAATTAATTCATGTTCTGTCTTTGGCAGGGATGAAAACACTTGATCACCACCTTCTTTGCAATAACCTTTTATGCATCTGAAGCCTGTTATCATATCACTTCTTCATTCTTCTCTTTTCCAGACTAAACAAATGAAATTCTTTCATACTTGCTTTGGAGGTCATGTTTTCTAAACTGCTTATCTTACGTATTATTTATGATAAGTTATCTCCAATTTCTGTGTCTTTCCCTGAAAAGTGCTCACCAATACCAGGTGGCATGAAATAAACACATCCTAAATCTAGCAAATGACACACTTTTAATAGCTTTCTGGAGCGACATTTGCTTCTTTTATGAATAAACATTCACTTGCAACTGTGTCCTCAGCTTGTTTACTGTGTTTGCTAGCCAGTACTTCACTTGCTATATGCATTATATGATATGATATATGCTATATGATATGGTATATGATATATGCTATATGCGTTCATTTACTCAGTGAACAATAGGTAAGACAGCTTTCAATCATCTGTGACCGCACTTTATGTTAGTTTCACTGAATTAGTTTTACTGTATGTCCCAACCTTGCTTGATCATGGAACAGACTACTGCATGGAAAGCATCCAATCAGTGCAGATAAATATTAACGCAGATGTTGATAATTCCTATCCAAAGCCAAAATTCCTGTACACTATGAATTCCCACCCTCTGCCCTCCAACCTTCCTCTCCACAGACTCCTATCTACCCTTTATATAGCCCTACTCTAACAATTTAGTTAACAGGTTTGGTTCTTGAGATCCATAAAGTAAAACTCAAGTTAAATTGGCTGCCTTTTCGTATAAACCTCATATAGTTAAGTGTTTACTTTAGTCAGTTTACACTAGCATGTAACATGTGTAACTTGTTTACTCTCTGTAACACTTTCCAAGCCTAAGTCTCTAACAGGGCAGTAACTCCATCTATAATAATCTAGAGGAATCCCAGATACCCCAGGTATCGTGTTTTAAATATCTGGAAACAACCAGTTAGCCTGTTTGTTATAACAGATCATTCTCTGAACATTCCTGCCAATATTATATAACACAGAAAAAAACAGGAATATTTGCCATGTGAGCAGCTAATTAATTCAAGTCATCATCAGAAAGCCTTTTAGGTTTCTCCTTCTGTTCCTTAGGACAGGAGTAATTAGAATGCAGTACATCCATGAAATACACCCTATACCGCTTGTGAGCATGCCCATGGTTCTTCTTATGTTTATTAAGAAGAAACATAAATCACAAGAACATAAGAAAAACATAAATCACAAGACTCCAAATCCAGCAATAATTCCATATTGATCTCATGAAAGAAACAGAAAACTCAAGGTAAAATAAAATAAAACAAGAGCAAAAAGAAATACCTGTACATGGTCAGGCTAATGAAGTCCATCTTTTTGGAAACACAGGTACACCATACCACACAGGTACTGTGCAGCAATTAAATCATAATATTCATAAGTTTTTCATTCATCAAGTTTTCAAAAGGCACAAATTTCTCTCTAAAGTATCCATGTTGTTCTCCTTCACTTTTACTGTGTTTTCCATGTATCTAGTCCTTCTTGCCAGTAGAGTTATATCAATTTGTCTTGCATGGTTGTATCACATATAGATCAACCACATATAGGCAGCACATCCAGGCAATCAGGCACAGTTAGCATGGGTTCATGAAAGGCAGGTCCTGCTTGACTAACCTCATCTTCTTCTATGACAAGGTGATCTGTTTAGTGGATAAGGGAAAGGCCATGGATGTTGCCTACCTGAACTATAGTAAAGCCTTAGAGACGGTGTCCCACAACATTATCCTGCAGAAACTGGCTGCCCATGGCTTGGATAGGTGTACCCTTCACTAGGTTAAAAACTAGTGTGTTGTTGAATGGAGTTAAACCCAGTTGACAGCTGGTCATGAGTGGTGGTCCCCAGGGCTCAGTACTGGGACCACTTGTGTTTAGTATCATCCATACCTGGATTAGGGGATCGAGTGCATCCTCAGAAAGTCTGCAGGCGACACCATGTTGGGCAGCAATGTTGATCTTCCTGAGGGTAGGAAGGCTTTACAGAGGCATCTGGACAGGTTGGATTGATCAGCTGAGGCCAATTGTATGACATTCAACAACTACAAGTGTTGGGTCCTGTACTGGGGACACAACAACCCTCAGTACTACAGGCTTGGGGAAGAGTGGCTGTAAAGCTCCCTGGAGGAAAAGGACCTGGGGGTGTTGGTTGGCAGCCAACTGAGTATGAGCCAGCAGTGTGCCCAGGTGGCCAAGAAACTCAAGAGCCTCCTACCCTGTATCAAAAATAGTGTGACCAGCAGGACAAGGGAAGCGATTGTCCCCCTGCTCTTGGCCTGGTGAGGCTGCAGCTTGAATATTGTGTCCAGTTTTGGGCCCTTCACTACAAAGAAGACATTGAGGTGTTAGTGCACATCTAAAGAGCAATAAAGCTGGTGAAGGGCCTAGAGTACAAGTCTCATGAGCATCAGCTGAGGGAACTGAGTTTGTTCAGTCCAGAGAAACGGAGACTAAGACCTTATTCCTCTCTACAACTACCTGAAAGGAGATTATAGCAAGGGGTGGGTCTGTCTCTTCTCCCAAATAACAGGCAATAGGACAAGAGGAGATGGCTTCAAGTTGTACCACGGGACGTTTAGATTAGATATTTGGAAAAAAATTTACACCAAAAAAATTATCAAGTCTTGGAACAGGCTGTCCAGGGAACAGGTTGAATCACCTTAGACTTATTTAAAAGACCTGTAGATGTGGTGCTTCAGGACATGGTTTAGTGCTAGGCTTGGCAATCTTAGGTTTATAGTTGGACTCAGTGATCTCAAATGTCTTTTCCAACCTAATGTTTCCATGATTCTATGATTCTTGAAGATTTTTATAGAAAATTAGTGTCACATTTCAGGATACTTATCATGAACTCAACAGAGGAGACAACTGCAAAGAGTTTTCATCACTGCACAGCACCATATGTCAGAAGTGAAAAATGACATTGTTGATGCAACTTTCCTCATTATAATCATGCTCTCTTTAGAAGACATTTTAGTAGCTTACTCTGAGCAACATTAGCACTGCTATACTTTGAAGAAGGGATTTTAAGTTTTGCAAGAATTTTGAATTTCATTCTATCATTCTCCCTGGGATGATATGTCCAATTTTAGCAATTTATAGAGACTACTTACTATGCCTACATCAAGCTGCTTTTTAATGTAAAGAATGTCCTGGAACCAAGGGCCAGAACCTTAACACATCCTCATCCTTGAAAAGCATGCAAGTTTTCCTTTGCTTCCTTCCTCTCCAGCCACACCAATTTGGTCCCTGGGCTATACAGTAGCAATCCTCATGGTGAGGGGTGGGACAATGGCCACCTTTTAAACTGATGGTTATACCACTTTCTTAGGACACAGAACATAAATGCTCACAGATTATTATACAAAAGTTGACTGGTGGGACTACTTTCTTCCCCAGCTGTATTTTAAAAGAAGTAGACACAAAATCAATGGCATTTGAAGTATAAAGCCCTTAGCCAAACTCTTACTGTAAGGGACTATTTCTGCTCTGTGAACCCTACTCTCACATACACATTGACAGTAGAGAAGATGTATGTATAGACAGGAATTCCATGACACTTCTTCCTTGAGTCAGCTTGGGCTCCACCACACTGATGTGCAGGGCATCAAGAATCACAATGTATGCCAAATTCTTCCCCTTAGATTTTTGGTAAAATCATAGAGTCATAGAATCATCTGGGCTGGAAGGGACCTTCAAAGGTCCTCTAGTCCGACCCCCCTGCAGTCATAGGGACACCTCCAACTAGACTAGGTTGCCCAGGGCCTCATCGAACCTCCCCTTGAATGTCTCCAGGGAAGGGGCCTCAACCACCTCCCTGGGCAACCTATTCCAGTGCTCCACCACCCTCATTAGAAAGAACTTGTTCCTAATGTCTAATCTAAATCTGCTCTTCTCCAGTTTAAACCCATTAGCCCTTGTTCTGTCAGTGCTGGCTTTTGTAAACAGACTCTCCCCAGCTTTCCTGTAGCCCCCTCAGGTACTGGAAGGCCTC
>BJBW01009662.1:99562-118963 GCA_004320125.1 Scolopax mira | reverse complement strand
CCCAAGGGACTCTGTCAAGCAGACTCTTGAAAAGACCAGAGTCTGCCCTCCGGAAGTACACAATGGCAGTCCTGCTGGTTCCCCTTCTCGCCTCCCTAAAAATTGAAAACTTTATCATTTCATGCCTTCTATTTTGAGGAAAAAATTTTTACCTTCCTAGTGGCTTAGTATCACTCATAACAGCCTTGAAACTCAGCACAAACCCCTGCCTAAGTGCATGGATACCTGTGTCACAGAGAACACCCCAGTGATCCACCCAAGTCTGCTCTGACACGCAGCAATGCAGAGCTTTCTGCAATTTAGCTGCAAAGCAATGAACCCTTGTCTCCTTCATTTATTTTCAATAAAATGTGTTTTTCCCCTGCTCAGGATTTTTGTCCCTGTGGAATTGCACTTGTCAAGTACTGGGTTTTCAAGCCAGGGAGCAGACTGACAGCAGTGACACTCCATTTACCAGCCCCACTCGTGCAATCAATCCAGGTTGAGCACAGCCACACTCGCCTGACTGTGAACCAGCGTCATTCCTGAGCTGCAGGGGGAGGAGGAAACTGTTCCCAGTAGTCATTTCACAGAACATACCCAAAAAAAAGTTGCGTTTCACCCTTCTACTTAATCAGATAAAATGGCAAAAGCTTTGGATTGGTCCTTATATTTTCAGAGCTGAGAGTGGGTACCACCTATGCCTGCTTTCCATAGGAAAAGCTCCGTGCCCCCCTCCAAGAGGCTTCCTGCATCTGGAAACACCGCTGGAGCAGCCTGCCAAGATTCTCTTGGATGGAGAGCTGTTTTGGTGAAATCATGCAGGCAAGCCAAGCATGCTTACCTGAGCACTGACATTTTGGTTGAAAGCTTGTCTCAGCACTTGGTTGAGTCCTTTTCTCACACTCTCTTTGAAGGCATTACCAATTAGCATCCTCCTTGTGTTCAGAAACAGAACTGTGGAACAACAAAAGCCACATGTTGGTTTGAAACATGCTACTGTTTGATTTTTTTTAATTATTTCACGTTGTGATAGCTGGGTGGAAGTCATCAAAGCAGCTAGGATTTGCAGCAGCTCCAAAGGGAGCAAGAACTGCAGAGGCTCAGCAGTATCCCCGAGTTCTCTATTCATCCCATGGAAATAATCCATTGTTTCTAGAGTGAGGTCTAACAAACGCAAGTTCTTTAACAACAGCAAGTCTTTCCCATGCTGCCTTTTTGAGGGAGGCCTGATGCCACTCAACTGCCTGCAGACAGACTGGTGAAGCGTTCCCAGGGGACTGGGCTGGGGCTGCACAGGTTGTGCACTTCATACCATCACCTCCAGAGTTAAATAAACCAAGAAATGTGTTACTCCACTGCTGCAATTATTTTTCCATTTGGGAAGGATCTGTACGCTTTCTTTATTAACATTATCACTAGTTTTTTTCTTTTTCTCTTATAATTTGCAGAAAGATTTTTATAGCTGTGCTTAACTACTTTCAATGATATACTGTTACAAGCTACTTCTATCTTTAGAAATAGCTGTTAGAAATAAGTATTAATAATAGTATAAGTACTATAATATAAGTACTAATAATAGCATGTTAGAAATACTTCTATCTTTAGAAATCTACATGTAAACACTAGATGAGTAGCAGTTAAACTAGATGTTTAGCAGTTACTAAATGTGTGTTACTAAACACACATTCAGACCAAAAGCTGCTTATTTCTTTGTCCCCACTATCATTCAGATCTACACGAGCTCATAAACCCTTTTAGATAGCTATTCTTCTTTGTTGAGATCTCCAAGATACACACATCTGGTACTGTGCTACCACAAGGAGTTCATATGAAGCTTGAGCAAGAGACATCTCCAGACCACTTTAGTCCAGAGTTCTTACAGATAAGGAAAAACTCTCAATAAAAACAAAACAAAACAAAAAACCCAAAGCAAACAAAAAAAAAAACAATGAGGACCAGAAGTGGTACTGTCCACTCAGCTCAAAATTCTACCATTTTGAAGCATACAACTCTAAATACTGAACATTATTTTCACATGAATCTTTAATGATAGAATTAAGTGTTTATGTAAAAACAGAATTAGGTATTCATACATAAAGAGGGCCAAAGACTGAGGCAGATTACTGCACTGTCTTCTTCAGTGACACAGACTCCTTCCTACAAAGCAGAGACCAAGCCATCATGTCATACCAGGTTGTCCCAAAACAAAGGTGGTTCTGCTAGATCCCTGCAGTGACCCACTGAACTTTAAGACTACCCGGTATGACTACTTCATTTGACATGTTCCTTGTAAAATCCAAGCTACCAATAAGGCCAATGCCATTCCTATCTAGCAACTCTGCTTTTATCTGTCTAGTTTGTCAGTGCAGCAGTCTCGCCCCCAGATTAATCACTAATGCCCCCAACTCGTGTTCTTCGACACCTAAGCGTATTTCCCACTCATCACCAGTTGCCCCCTCATAGACAAGAGAGGTCCTTTCAGCAAATCCAGTGGCCCCACATACCTGTTTTAACCATGAAGTTCCCGGAGAGGCGGCAATCCAGGGGAGGAGCTGCTGTCATGTTAGCGAAAGTGGCTGCTGCTGTGGTTTCAGGAGGAGCAGAGATGTTTTCCACTGGAGTAGGGGGAAGCCTAGTTGCTTTCGCTGATGCTGTAATAGATGTCAAAGCTGCTGTAATTGTCAGTGGATATGGGGTTGACGTTTTGGTGATTTCTGAGCTTGGTAACTTCTGGGTGTCTGTTACTGATGTTTCTATCTGCCTTGGTACGTGTGCTGTAGGTGCAAGTGTGAAAGCTGTGACCATGCTGCTTTTAGGGGTTATGAACATTGCTGTCACGTCCGCAGGTAATGCAGTTGTGTTTCTTGTTGCAAAAGGAAAATCTGTATGTGTTCCTACTAAGCTTAGGTCTGATGTCAATTTTGTGGCAGTGTTATTTTTTGTTAGTGTCAGTACTGGTGTGCTTAAAGCCATCACAGATGGCAAAGGTGTGTTTTCAGTGCCTAGAGAAAGGAAAGAAGAAGCTGGCACTGGTGAAGCTGGAGATGATTTTCTTGTTAGTGGTTTTGCTTCTGAAGTTCCTACTGTAGGTATTGCACCAGAAGATACTCCAGATAACACTGTAATGACAGAATGGGTAAAGTTGGTTGTTGACAAAAAAGGAGAAGTTAGTGGTGTTGGTGATGCATGGACAGAAGTTATGATGACTGACTGCAGAGCACTGGTGGTAGGAGTTTGCAATGGGATGCCCTTAGTAGCTTTAGTGGATATATTACTGGGAACTAGACTATGCCTTGTAGCACTTTTGTCCTGCTCCTCCACACTAAATGTAGCTGGATTTTTATCACTCATAACCAAATAACCAGAGGACTCTAACTGGTTATCTGCAAATTCTGGCAGGTTTCCAGACCCAAAGTCTTCTTCCGTAATAAAACTATGCAAGAGAGATGAGCTAGAAAGCTTGGTTACAGGAGAGGGGAACTTGGTTGATAGTATGTTGTGGATGGCACCATTTTCGTGGATGGCACCATTTGCATTGCTGGTTGTAATGGCCAAGTTGCCAGTGAGCTGAAAAGCCAACATCGGTGCTGTGCTTAAGGTTTTTGTCAGTAAATTAATCTCTCCAGCATTTGTTGTTTGTGATCCTAGAGCACTAGGGAAAGCACCTATATCATTAACAGAAGGCACATGTAAATGGAGAGGTGCTTGATGGTGTATACTGGTATCGATGTCTCCAACAGTAAAGAAATCAGCTGTGCTTCCATGTTTTTTTTGCAGGGGGTCAGGCACTGCCAAGGTGGTAGCAAAGGATGAATACTGAACAGGAGATGTTTTCAGTGCAAACGTATCTACATCAAATTCTGGAAAACTATTTGATTTCACTCCAGCAAAGGGTGAATCTGAAATGTTTTGACTAGCGTTTACATATGTATAGTTTGCTGAAGGGTTGGAGAAGAGTGGCTGCTTATTTGTATTTATTGTCTTTTGCAGACCTGAAACTACTGAATATGGTGCATTGTATTCAGTTTCCAACTGAGAAGTACTTGGAGGAACTTCTCTTACTGTCGTTTCAACTGAAGATTTAACCGAAGGAACGCTAATGCCAGCCGAGGACGGCAATGCTGTATTGGTCCACATAGAAACTGAAGTCACGACTTCAGAAGAGCTGATAGGATCTAAATTGCTTTCAGAGCCCGCACTCAAAATCCCAGAAAAGCTGGGGCTGTGTCTGTCCATCACTGTTGTCAAGGAAACCAGCGACTGCTGCGCAGCCCAGGCTGGAGGCACAACAGAGGTGAGATGCTTTCTATCACCTGAATGAGAAGCTTGACCAGAAGGAAAATGTCTTAAAGATCTTGGAGTTGAATATTCTGTGTGTGGGGTCACAACAGTCAGTACTCTCATATTTCTGTCTCTATTTACAGTTACGTTTGGACTTCCTGAAGCACCAGGTGGGACACGTGCAGTCACAAAGATACCTGTAGCAGAAGTATTTGCAATAGCAGGTTCTGTTTTTGAAAGGCCTGCAGTGGAAGTAATTAACAGCATTGCAGATAGATCAGGAGTAGTCATGCCTGTTGCCAAAACAGTGCTTAATATCTTTGATCCTTTGGGATGTTTACTTGATAGGGTATCTGGAGAAACTTTGGAAAGCTGAGATCCATAAGACAGAACACTATTAGCATTAAAGTTTGTGGACATCTTTGCTGTCATCTCTCTTGTGAAAGGCTGTTGAGATGTTCTTGCCATGGGAAAGCCATCAGAAGTTGGGAGAGTGCGTGCAGAAGCAGATGGCGATCGTATGCCATTTGCCTGATCGGCTTCTTCAGTCAGATCTTCTGCAAAAGCCTGATTCAGAGCCACCACCGGGTGCTGTGAGGAAACAGTCAAAGGGATTTGCAAAGTATCCTCACCGGCTGCTGTTGCACTGGGACTGCCTGTGCGTGCTCTCATAGTAAAGGTGTCATTTGTCTCAGTTAGCAAGGGAGACTTTGCACTTGTTGTGGAGTGTGTTGCATTTCTAAAGAGAAAATCTGTTTCACTTCTAAGTGCTCGTACTGGCAGCACTGCATTGCGAGTGTGCTTTGCATCCAGAATAAGTAATTTTGGCAATGAGAGGGAAGACATGCTCTCTGTTGGGCTGAACACCTCAGCTAGGCTCTCGGAAGCTGATGACATGAAAGGTGCACTGGTAGAGCCTGTAGTGCAATTAGTCAGTGCTGTGGAGGACTGAGGATGACTCATTTGGGGTATTAGATGTGAAGTTCCCACTGGATGGAAGACTGATGTAGGAATGTCTGCTTTATCCTGAAAAACTGGTGATGACAGAGGATTGATATCACTGTTTCGTTCAGTCAACGCTGCCTTAGATGGCTGACTGGTTTGGTTCACTCCAGTAGAAGAGACATAATACATGCTCTCATACGGAGACTGTGAGAGGCTTCTGGAAGTTACTGGCAGGGAAGACTGGTATGTTTTTGACACAGGAATATCAGTGTATACAGGCAAAAAAGAGGTCCTTTCTGAAGGAGACCCTTTTCCCACTTTTTCTGTAAAGTGCACTGTTGTCAATCCAAAGAGACTGAAAGGCATAGTATGCATAAACAACTCGGGACTCTTTCTGTGATTGACCATATCAGAATGTACTACAGTGACTGGGCTTAGAGGACTATTTCCATTTCCACTAACCTGTGAGCTGGCTGAATCTGTGCTGAAGAAACCTTCAGGATCTGCAGACAGAGGCACTTTGATGGGCAGTATAGCTGGTTTAGAAAGGTTAATGGTATGAGGTGACTGAATTACCAATGAGGAGAATGATGGTGATGGAACAGCAGCAAGCATGTCTGATCCTGATGTGCTTTCTTTTGAAATGGAGGGTGTTTCTAATGGTATTGGCTGAAATGGCACAGCTGTGCTCAAGTGTGTCACTGATGGTGTGGTGGACAGTGTGGCAAACATACCAAGTTGAGGCAAACCTGATACAGCAGCTGTTTCATCTGCATCTTGAGATGATGACCTCAGAGGCGACTCAGCTGAAACTTCAGCAGGTTCCTGGGATGCACTGTTTCCACTGCCTTGATAAAGGGTGGGCAACAGATGAGTTTGATCTGAAGTTCTAGTACGTGTGCCAGTCAGAGTTGTTTTTATCATCTGAAGCAAGTTCGCATTCTCCAAAGTCTGTCCCATAGAAATATCAGCTATATCAGCTACTGAGGAAGTCTTAGTTTCTGTGGAAGGCCGTGTTGGTGATAGTAGAGATCTCCAATTAGGAAAAGATCCTGTAGAAGCCGCAAGGTTGATCTGCTGTTGACTGATACCTGTAAAATAATAAGTAACATGAGTATATTCTTCCCCAAAAGGAAGAGTTGTTGACTTTTGCAACAAATTGCAACATAAAATGCATTATGTTTAGTAAAATGAGTCAACTTTTTTTTTCCAGTATTCAAAGGGCATAAAAATTCAGAAAAAGTTAAAAAAAACCCACCACTAAAAGAAACAGTAAAAGGTACGTGACTGATTATAAACCCCTCAAATTTCTCATTAACAGAATAAAAAGAAAAGCTTCCTAGACTGTGCTATTTTAAAATAGGATTTTTAACTAAGATTGCTCAACATACTAAAAGACAGCTTCTTAAGATTGGGACAATTCTTGAGGTCAGCCACTCTGTGTCAAAATATTATATGAGAAGATGGGTTTAGAAGCAATGAATAAAAGAAATAGATTTTGACAACCAAGCCTCACTGACTTGGCATGCAGTCTGACATGGGAATAGAGTCAGCGTTGGCTGGGTTCCTGTAGGATGCATCTGGAGGTGCTCATCTTGCCAGTTTTAATAATGCATGCAATTATAGACACAAAAGGAAGAAAATAAAACAGGGATGAACATGAGGAAAGGGGAATAAGTTCCAAAACAAATTAGGAAAGTAAACTCCTTTTTTGATATGAGCAGATGTACAACGCAGCATTTCAAACCCTGGTTTACTCTACATTCAACACCATCACATTCCTAGGCTTTGTTTTCTTAAAATGATTACAGTTATTCTAAAAATCGTGGCATGGGAAATCTCATGTTCCTACTAATTTAAAGATTAAAATTTTACTCTTGAGTGAATCTAAGAGGGTTTGTTTCCCCCTCCCCACCCCCAAGATAATAGATCAAAATTCAGTACTGGTACTTGCTACCGTGCCAAGCCGTGCCCCTCGCAAAGCTAAACAGAGGCACAATAGGGAGCAAGTCCCTGCCCTCCAACTCCAGAACATCTGGATCAGACACAGAGGATGCTCCATATCCCTAACAGCATGGAAGAGTAAGAAGGGGCAGACCTTGAGATGCACGGTTATAAAACAGGCTGGACCTTAGTACCAGCCACCAACAAACCCAGGAGGCAACAGAGGCAACAGCTGACTGGCAACAGAAAGGGATCAGCCCGCACAAACTGGGGCCAGCAGCAGAACACCACACAGAGCAAGAGAGGAAAATGGGTCATGCTGCACCTATTTAAAGCTAAGTTTCTTTCTTGTGATGCCCTTGTGCTACACCGCCCATCATCCATATGCACAGGCCAAAGTAGATGATTAGACTAGTTCCTTCAGGCTCCTGTGTGCATTCAACAGGAACGTGCTGGAATTAGGTTCAGTGTGGCATTTTCGCTCTATAAACAAAAAGAACCCACAAAAACCAAACCAACAGATCTTCCTTTTTATCCCTGTATCTACAAGTTCTATTAAGCCATGGTGAAGAATCTTTCTTCCACCAAAATGCAAGAATGAATACAGAATCCAGAAACAAGTTGTTTTAGGGGAGCAGCTCCAGGATGGGCAACTGAATAGAGCTCTGCCCTTCTAGCAACTAAGAAAGTCCTCAGACCTTTCTTTTAACATGGGCTAACTTGCATACTGGTGTTTTGGAGAAAAGCAAACATAGGCAGACACAGTGCAACGAGAGATAAGCACGCTAAGGGGAAAGGAAGTCACCCTTTATGAAGCTGCATCAGACAATCAGTAGGCTTGGAAGAGGAGGCTATGGACTCAACTAGGGAACCTGACCCACCAGGAGAGGTCTGCAGCACAAAAATGCTTTTTTATTTGTGCTGTGGCAGCTGATACGTCACTGGGGTAACTAGGGGCCTAAATGACTGGTGTGGCCTGATTTCTGATATTCTACATGCTCCACCATATTTTGGGAGGCACATTGTGATTTATACCGTGTTTTGGGTGGCTTTTTCTTTCCTGTTACAGTCAGGCAGATTTTTAACAGAAGGTAGGAAAGAAGACGACATGTATTTTGTTCAACTAGAATGGATTCAAACATATGGTTGAAATAAAGAGCTAGATGATGTGCTTTGCAAAAATCAGGCCTTGGGCAACCAGCAGATTAAATTTCTGTGAGGTCACCTCAGTTGATGAAGTCATCATTACCTGACCTGTTACACCTCAAACTGCCTTGTTTCACCTCTGAACTGAAAGGCCATACTGAACAGTGAATGCAAAGCCTTCACATGGGATTTCATCTGGCACTTAGCACAAGAGTCCTAAAGGGAAACTAAATAAGAAAATGTTTTCTTGCTTTCTAAAATAGCAAAAATCTGTCAGCATCAATCCACACAGTCTGCACCAGTCCTCATATATTTCTTCACACTTTGGTTTAATGAGAATGATTATGAGCAGAGAGACAATGTAAACCTGAAAAAAGTGTTGAATTGATGTTAGTACATTTTGATGAGTAAAGAAAAGCTGAAATAATGCAAAGAAGATAAAACGCTGAATAAAAATGTCCTCTAACCACTGCTTAATTCTTAAGACCTTCAGTTCTTATTTCTTCCATTCCTTAGCAACTGGCTAGTTTTCTGTTTATGTCCATTAATGAAGTAAAACTCTTGGACTACTGAAGGTTTAAAAAAAATATACAATATTCTGCAACTGATACACAATATTAGTATTCCACTGCAGTAATTTTATTTTTTTTTATTATTCTGCCTCTACAGAAAGATACTGACTATCAGTATTTATTTCAAACTTCTGCTGTAAATTCAACATCCTGGTTGTAACTGGACACAGCATGCAAAACATAAAATTGTGGAGTTTAAACTGAAGTACACACTCTTTGCTTAAGAATTGGTAGGATGATGTCAACAACTAGAGAGTAGTATCAAATACTGTGCACTCAAGACTGCATGGAGAAAGGGTGGACAAGGGTAAATATTTCACTTCTACCTCTATCAACAGCTGAAAACACGGGATGAAGAAGACAACCAATTCAAATTAACATGAAAGTTAATTTCTTCCCATTATACATCAGGTATATATCTTTTCATAACCTTCAGCATATTGAAGAAAGGATTTCAATTTTCAAATTAATTTAGTTATTAATTTCTGAGACAAAAGACATGACAAAAATACTTCCTAACTGCTACCAACTATAGTATCTATAGAAGAGTAACTGTAGCCATCTAAAGCGCAGTGGAAATCCAGACAATAAATTACATAAATAATTTGGGGTTTTCTATAGGTTTAAATCAGCCCTAAGACAAAGAGATTCCAAAGATAACTTTAAAAAAATCAGTTTGTGAGAAACACATTATTTGCAAACATATTACTTTCACACATACATAAAAATAACAATCTACTTACAAAATAAGTACTGCTGAGAGAGACCATTTACCACTTTACCCCAGTCTACCCAGTAACAGACAGCACTATCCTAGGGCTGTACAACCTCTTAAAAAAAATGCCACTGTTATATCAAAAAATGAATATTTTTTTCCTTCTCACAATTGTAAGTTTCCTGCTTATTATTGTTTTGCCATGAGAGACTGAGTGATCAAAGGTCAGACGTGACTGATAGGGGATACGTTAGGGAAATAAACATAAAAAGAATCTGTTACACCAGTGGAAAAAGGCACCACCCTACTCACAGGGTTATGCAATTTTCTTCCATTAAAGAATATTAAACCTACCCAGTTTGATATTAGCACCAACACGCATGTTACCTGAGCCACTTCAGAGTTCCCTAAAATGAATTATTATTCTTTTTTTATTCCGTGAGTGTTTACAATCGAAAAAATGGCACAAGGAATGCAGATTTCACTGGTTAAAGGACACGAACTATGCTGCCAATGAGACAGGTCCTCATCAAAGCACGTATAAAAATAGCTATGTAGCATATCAAAATTTTACTCACTGTGCAGAATGATAAAACTTAATTATGCCTTGATAATCTCTCTGTACATCGACGAAATGCATACATCTCACTTTTGGCACCATTCCACAAAGGCATTTGCAGCTTAACTGCCCACCTTTTGCATAATATTTAACCTGTTAAATGCCGTGTCAAGAAGCCTACCTACAAGCACCTGTACCGAGCCCCGGTTCACACAGCCTGAGCTGCGCCGGTTTCTGTGGCCAGTGTGGTTTGGGCTCACTCCCAGAGGAACCTGCCCAGAGGGATCAATGCATTGGAAGGGAGAGCAAGCAAATACACACATTTTTTGGCAGCTGCCAACCCACTGACACTATGGCAAGAATGGATGGTGGAGAAAACCTCTTCCTTGGGATTGCACTAACTTGCTCAAAAGAGCGAAGGTAAATAAATCAACAAAATTAATCCTGTCACCTTCTTAATATCAATTTCTTTGGGCAGATTCTGGGAAAAGTTTACAGTGATCCAGTAGACTGATTCTCACATTTGCTTTGGTTGAAAATTTTCCCAAGACCCACAAGATTAAAACAGAGATATTCATAGGAGCATCTGAGGTTGTTTGCATCCTAGCCTCTATTCACCTGTAATAGTCAACAGCAACAGGAGCCAGTCATTAAAAACAAGCACCATCTCCTCAAAAAAAAGCCCTCTTCCCAGTGATCTCAAAAAAGAACATCTGAAAAATATTGTTAATTTCTTTCTGACAACCAGGAAAACTATTTTGTCCCCATACCACCAGAATTCTGTTTACACTAAACAGTTTTTCAGTGAGAAAAACTGTATGGGGAGGTACCATATTGCACAAAGTTTTCTTCTCAACAACAACAAAAAGTTTGGACTTCATAATAAGCGATAGAGAAGTGTTTGGACACAATATTCAGTTATCTCAATTGCAGAGCATTATTTTTGCTCATGTGAAAATCAAAGCAGCAATGTGTTCTGTTCGGAATGTTTGTACGCCTTCCCCTCTCCCACTCTGGGTACCAAGGGAAATGCACCAGTGGTGAAGCTTTGAATCAAAGGCAACCTTTTAGCTATGAAATGAAAATATAGGGCTGCAATGAAAATGTACTTCTCTGTTGCTTTCATCACGTCCTGCCTTCGTTGCTTCCCCAGCCCAACTGTAAACTGCCTGGGATTCTGGAGAGCAGAGCTCAGCCTGAAAATGCTTCACGGCTGTCATCAATATTGCTGCAGGAACTGACAGACTGGTGGGACTTGTACCAAGCACCAGCCTCGCCTGGGGGTGAAACGTGTCTCCTTGGCCACATGGGCAGCTCTGCTGGGATGCTTTATTCCTACCCAGCAAGCAGGGATGAAGGTGAAGAGCAGTATAAGAGACAACGGATGAGCCAGGGTAAAATAACACTCTCCTGTTGTCGAGGAAACAATTCTGCCACTGGCAATTCCAGATGCATCATCTGCGTGCTGTATCCACAGAGCAGATGTTCAGCCAGAGCATTAGGAAAGGCAGGAAAGAAGAGTGTGGCAGAGGAGGATTTCATCCCCACGCAGTGCTGCAGGATAATTGCACATAATCATATAGAAAGCAGAATGTGCTGTAGGGGCTATTGTCCCTGCTCCCACTGAACATACCTGCTACCATTCCTGCTTAAATTTATCAGATTAGTCACAGAATTTAAGGGAATGAATGACATATATGTTTACTTTTTATTTTATTTTTTTATTGCTTATTTAGCAACACTTTTAGGATCAATGCTTTTGTGAGCCTGACAGCCTTCTTTAGCACACTGCTTATCTATTTCTTTGTAAACACACATTTATACAGACTTTTGTAAAGGAATTGTGTTTATTCAGGGAAGTTTCTATAGACACTGCTAGCATCAGCATAAATGATTTCATGAACAATGTAGCAAAAAAATTCAAGGTCATTTGGGAACATGCAACACCAAAGCTGCCAGCTCTCATGATTTTGCCTTGCGTGTTAGAATATTTGAGGGACATTTGAATGGGGAAAAAAGAAAAGCGAGGAAAAAAAAAATCCCAACCAAACAAAAAGCCACCCCTTAAGTAAAACAGACTGTATTAGTATTCATCCCATGATTTTTAAGCAAATCACATTTTTAAAGGACTGACTTGCCCCCCCTTTTTTTATTTTTCTTTTTAATTTCAAGAGCTAGGACAGGCTGCAAGTGTGGTACCAAATTCTGAATGAGCATGAGAACAGCTTTGGAATTAAATTTGGATCTGCTTAGACTCTTTGGCAGTTTGGAAAGAAAGTACAGGAAATGTGGACTCTGCTTTATTTTTCAACTAGTATTTACAAGTCAACAGTAGTACAGCTTTCTTATTATATGCAATGAAAATGTATTTTCTTAACTACAAGCTTCTCCTTTAATAAAGCCTTGAGAGTTTTAATCTCCCCCTGCAAAATCAAATAAAAGAGGAGACTGAAGAGAATCCCTGCTAAAAGCCATGCAGGGTTATTCTACAAAGCAAAATAAACTAAAATAAAATTGTCTCCAGAACTTTTTTAAAGAAACAACAGTGCTTTCAAAAGGTTGAACTGTGCACCGAATTACATAATACAGTATATTTTGACATGCTGGCTGCGTAATCGCAAATGTTCCCTTGAGGCAAAAAGGTTTCTGCTCACCAAACCAAGCGCATCTTCAAGGGAATCTTTTTTGCATGTAGCACTTGAGGCCATAACCGGTGGGTGGAGAAGACCCTCTGGAGTAAGCATTACCTGCACTAGGAGGGTGACTCGCTCAATCCAGTGCAGTGGTGGCAACTTCTGCTGCCCTCCCTGAAACTCTGCTCCCCGGATGAGGGGAGGCACTCACATCAGGGTTTCAGCAGAAGTCTAAGGCACCAAAACACCGGTGTGCAGGTGGGTATTCCTCTGGTGCTGCAGGTGTGAGAGCCTCCAGCACAGAGATGGTGACAAACAGGCTTGGGGCACAAGCATCTTTAGCCACTGCTATTGTATGGTATGTTATGTGGCTGCAGCAAAGCACTGCGCAACCCAAATGCCTGACACCACATCCTTGCAACCCAAAAACCAATGAACTTTGACTTATTTCATCCATTTCAGAGCTTTGAAGTTACAGTTACTGCACAGAACACACATACAAGCACCAAGGCCAGGGGAGAACAAGATCTCTCTGCTTTTTAGTGGCTATTTTAGGCCAAGACATGAAGGGCAGACAGGGAGGCTGCACCCTGGGCAGCCCTGTGCTTGCCCTGGAGGACACAGAGGCAGACCCTCTTTGGTGTCTATCCCAGCACAATACCCAGTAGACAAGTTTAATCTCTCCAAGGAGAGATATGGTCTCAGAGGTGCTGCCTATGCAGGATCAATACAAGGACAGCAGTTTCCATAATGCCTTTTGCAGCTTTCAAGCTCTTTCCACTGCCTGTGACTTCTGACTGTAAAGAAGGATAAAAAGGTGAAGACCAGGAAAGAAATGTAGGTCACACACAGAAGCATCCTGCTTTCTCTGTCTGCACAGATAATGCTTTCAAAGTATGAAAGTCACTGGCCTTTAAAAAAAAAAAAAAAAAAAAAAAAAATCAATATTTTATTGATTTTTAGATTAGAAAAATTTCTGGTCACACTGAAGAGAGTGTCACACTGAAAAGATGACCCAACATTTGCAGTAGAGTAAATAACACCTTTTTTTAAAAAAACATTTAAAACCAAAATTATAATCAAGTCCAAATTCTGTTCTCTCTTCAATATTTGTACCAGATAACCACTGTTTATCCATCATGGTATGCAATGCAATTTCCAAAAATCAAAAAAAAAGCAAAGTCTATTACTTCTCCCCAAAAGACATGGGGGTTAAATCAGTGAATGCATAAGATCCATCATTAGCATGAATGAGCTAATAGACAACTATTGAGCTGAAATGGGGCACATCCTTCTTCGGAGCAAACTCCTCTTTACATTAGTGAGTGAGACTACAAACATCAGCTCTTGTTGAGAATGAGTACACGTAAAATGGATATATTTTTTTCTTAGATTAGAAAAATTCCTTTCCCGAGCAGGCTTGACAGCACTGAGGGTAAGGAACAGCAGAGAGGGCTGCTTTTTAAGGCTTTGGGGTTTTTCTTCTGTGTCTCCACTTAAAGGACAGAAACCAGGAAGAAAACCCTAGACACCTTGCCATAGTTTGGGCTGGGCTACGGTTGACTTTCTTGATGGCAGCTGGTGTAGTGCTCCGTTTTAGATTTGGGAAGACAAGAGTGTTGGTAGAGAAATCAGGAGTAAAGTTAACCCAGGGATTGGAGCTGCATGTTATGGGAATTACAAGAGCAGGAGCACCTTGTTTCTAGCCAGGCTAGAAGCAAGGGCAGTAGTTCATTGCACCTTTAAATCCTATAACCTGGCCCAAAGGATGTACCTTCAAATTGTTGTAACCCATGATTTGAGCTGCATGTTATAGGAACTGTAAGTGAGCAGCTGCATGGTCCTAGTTGCCAGGTGGGGTTAAGCCCCAACACACATCATCTTTATTTGTTCTTTCTTATGTATTGACTTTTCAGAAGTTACCAATTTAAATGCAATCATTTTGTAAAAATAAAAAATAAAAAAAAAATCCAATGTTATTGTTATTCAATACTGTCCTTTGATTACAAATATAGCAAGGGCCCTCTCTCAAATGGAGGGAAATCAGTTTCCTATAAACTAAAAACTTTCAGCTTCCAGGGAGCTGTCGGAGAGCTTCCTGAGGTCAAGTCAGGATAATGGAGCAGCAACTAAATTCTTCTAAACAACAAATCAACCTGCAACTTTGCTATGACCTGCAGTGGATATTCAACATGAAGTGCAATATACCTTACAATTTAAATTTACATCTTAATGCACTATGCATATCAACTAGTTAATTAATTCTTAAGCTCCTTGTCTGCTCTACAGTAGATGAAGACTTGGCTCAGGCTAGAAACTATGATGCAAATGTTTAAAAATTATTTCCATTTTCTATGACTTTCACTGTGCTTTGCACAGCTCATTAGCCTTTATTTTCAGGATCTTTTCTTCACTGCATAAAAGCAGCAATAGCTCAAGTTTATAGCAATATGTCGCCTCATTTCACTTTCTCACCTCTTGGAAATCATTGAAAATACTTGTCTGACAGGACAGCATTACTGTCAGTAATAAATAAAAAAAAAAAAAAAATCAGCCACCCCCACTGAGAGTACAAGAGGCTAAGAGCACAAACAGGGAGTCCAGTCCCTGATGATAAAAAGGTAAAATAACTGCCCTGTCAAATCTAACTTTTAAGTCATGAGTTAAAATCCAGAAGAAATGTTATACAAATGCAAATATCGGTCCTATCCAGGCTGTACCCCTGCAGTTCTCCAACACATTCAGATACAAGTTTTATCTTCTACAGCAGGTCGGTGTTTAGCTTACAGGCATCAACATTTGAGTACAGACATCACACGTAGCAAACCCTGAGCTCAAAGGCCCATACACAGGGATAAAGCAGGTGGATGTCCTTAGAGTGTAGTTCTGCTCTTGCATTGGCTGCCTAAACACACAAAAAAAATGTCAATCCTAATCAGTGATGTGGTATTAAAAAGTTGATAGTTTTCCCTAAGGCAAAGATATTGGCATTTTCTGTAATTAAACAGACAACAACATCTCCCCTGTGAAACAGCAGGAATCCTAAAAAAATCGTACAAAAAAAAAAAAAAAAAGCAGGATCACCGCTATAAGCACAATCATCTTTTAAGAAACTTTACATCTTTTAAAGTCACTTTACATTGTAAAACCAGTAAATAGTTAACAGTTACTAAAATGAGCAGCTGGCTTCTCAAAAATAAGATGCACTGCCTGGAACAAAGGCACTAGACTTATTAGAAAGAAAAGATTCTATTTCCAGATGGTTCCTGAATAGCACTGCACAAGTTGGTAGACCTCCTAATTTAAATCTACAAAGTCCTATAGAAAGACTCATGGTAGAAAATTATTAAAATCTTCAAAGTTTAAAACAAGTCAAGTAAGTCATACATTCTCCTCCATAGCAGCATGGTTCGCTTGGCTCTCTTCTGCTGTGCTTTAGTTCACAGGACTCACATTGCACCTTACAGAACGGTAAAAATGGCTCTGGTAGGAAAGCAATTGAAAATACATCCCCTTGAATCCCCAACTGAAATGTGTCTAACTTCTCGTTTAACTCAGAACTAAATCCTTGCTCTGTGACCCACTTTGAGTACCCCACAATACTTCTTGTCACTTGATTGCTGCTCTTTTTGATAAACTTTCATGAGATTTTGTTCTCTAAAACTTTCTGGAAGCTATTTCCAAAAACAGCCTCTAACCAAACCAGACCTTAATTTCTTTCCAGTCACTCAGTTAATCTTTAGAGACATGCATGGTCACTTTTAACAAAAAGAGAAAGACTATGCCCTATCCAGACAGGCTTTGCCTTTGTGCATATACTATGCAAACATTTTGCATTTATGTAAGTATAACTGAATATCTGGATTTTAAAGCTCTCAGGCTAATCAGGATTTTAGGAACATTACTACTACACTGTCAAACATATTCACTATATAGCATTTAAGAAGGTTTTCCATTAAACTGCTCGATGTTGCAATTGAAATGAGATAATTCATACAAGAGAGGGATAACTGGGGCAAACTAATGAATACAGAGTTTGGGGTTTTTTTAAATGAAAGAAAGACATAGGACGAGAAAAGGCATGAAGGAAGAAGGTGCTAAAACTGCCAGGTCATGCAGCTATGAATTACTCTTATTATCAATTAAGAGCTGTTCAGATGTCAAAATACCATCATTAAGATCTGAGTCCCTGATCCTAACAAAAGTAAATCCTGACCGTCCGAGGCTTTGCTCCAGAAGCCCAAGGTGAAGGTTTCTTCCCATAACCTTCCTGACAGTTGACTTATTGCACAGATCAGGGCAGTGCTTAAGTAAATTAGCAAATTCCTTAAGTCAGATTCATGCCACTTCCAGATACTTTTTCAACGCACACTCTTCCTCACTGTCAAGATTTACTGTCCCAGATGCCAGGAAAACAGTGAACCACGTGCACAAACTTAGTGACAGAGGTGACACACCACATTTACGAGAAGCAATTTTCAGTCACAGACTGCTGCTCTTCTGTCATTGATCTGTTATAGTAAACCACCATTAAGTAGAATTAAAATTGTGGGTACAGTAAATAGTTAAAGTGTGGATGTTGAACATATGAAGAAAAAAAAAAAACACAGGAGAAGATCATGACACTTGCACAAGCTGAAAAAAGTATTTAAATTATAATTTCAAATATCTGTTCGGCTCAGACATATCTACCTTGTGATTTTTAAAACCCTCTCAATGAATGGTGCTGCTTTGCCACCTCCTCCAGGGTTTGTCCTTCCCTGCGAGCACCAAGAGGAACACTAGCTTGAGTTGTGGGACCTACCCTGCTCTCCACAACAGCTCCCACACTACATCTACTGCAGCTCTGTCTGTTTTCCTGCCCCTTTGTAATGCCCTCAGAGTCTCAGGTAGAAGCTTGGATCACCTGCAGAGCCAAGAGGAGCCAGCATGGACAGTTAATACAGAATTAGAGCTTCATTAGCCAAAAATTAGCCAAAGACAAAGTCTTTTTTTGCACAATGCCAAATAGGCTACCTTGAAAGTGCAAAGAAAAGCAGATGGGGGGGGAGGGGGAAGGGATGGGACAACGACACACTTAAAAAAAAAAAAAAAATCAAGACAAGTTCTGGCTTCACAGTATTCCCAATGCCAGTTCAGACTGAGCAGGTGCAATGCATCCCCAAGGAATGCCCGGAAAGCTCCTTTGCACCTGAGTAACAAAAGCATGACTTGGTGAACACCATTCTCAAGGCAGTCCCTCAACCTTCTGAGACTCCTCTTCCAGAAGAGGACACCTTGGTGTCTGGGCTAAAAATCAGGCACTATTTTCAAAGACTGTAAACTGAAGGCAAATGCTTGATTTGCAGGAGAGAGTAGAAATGAGATTGTAAATTCTGGTCACAGTCCAAAGCTTTGTTGACTTTCTTATTAATTTCTTTCTCGTGGTTTTACTAAAACTGATTGGAATCTTAAAGACTAATAATTCATTTCATTCTTCACTGACTACTGCCTTTTTTCATTAACAGGTGATACTTAAAATAGTACAAGGGATGTATCCAGAATTCCAATTAAAAAAACTAAATCATAATTTTCTGCATGAATCAAAAGATTTGTCACCTCAAAATCTGTAATTTCAAAGTGGTAACTATGCTTCAGTCACATTCCCTTTCTGCAAACCACCAGGCACCATGTTTCTCATCCATAAGCTTCTTTTATTGCAGCAATTATTTAAAACTCTGTCTAGACATATTAAAACGTTGACAATAACAAAATTTGACACCAGAATGCGGTATATTACAGAGGATCTCAGTTTCCAACTATCACAATGAGGCTGCAGTTCTATGAAATAATATGGTTTGTTGGAAGTGCAAAATTTACCTTGAAGCTAAAAAATTAATACTGCACATTTATCCCCATGATAAGATAAAGAAACAACACTATAGCATAGCTGTGGATTAAAAAGGGAGTCTGTACTACAGGGTGGCAAGGATCCATTTAGACTCTGTCTCCCTGCGTGTGACTAGTTGTGTTCTATCATGAAAGCACAATTTTCTTATGATCTGATTAAGCTTTGCACAGCAGGAAAGAAAAAACAAACAAAAAAAAAAGCATGAGTTGATCCAAGCTGACAATTCAATTTGTTTATGAGAACTATTTCAATCAAAACATGGCCTGCTTTCTTCTTACTCAGCTTTTCTTTTTTTTTTTTTGAATTAATTACATAAATACATTCCAACCTGTTGTAAATCTAATCCCTACTATTGTGAACCTGCCGTTATCACTTGCATTTTTGTGGAGTAAGCATAAAGCTCATTTAAACTCAGGTTAATTAATACCATCTCATCACAGGAGGGGCCTGAAAGTGCTAGGTCATATCTTGACTCCTCTTTTAAAGCCCATACTTTCTAAAACAGTCATATAAATCTACCTTAATGCAAGTAAGAACGATTGCTTATATTTTAGCCCAACAGCATTTTGAAGTTGCTTTGCACAGCTGCAAGGGGCTGCAAGAGCAGCAGGGCTGCTGCAAGTGTACGTGCTTCAACAACTCTCTGCATCTCAAACCCAGTGAGCAAGTGGCAGCACGTGAACTCAAACAGTCAAACCCCATAAAAAAAAAAAAAAAACAGAAATCATTAACTA